>CAXKVY010000221.1:0-187500 GCA_964058915.1 Tetropium fuscum
ATATATATATATATATATATATATATATATATATATATATATATATATATATATATATATATATATATATATATATATATATATATATATATATATATATATATATATATATATATATATATATATATATATATATATATACAAGCATGTAAGGGGTGATTCATTTAGACCTTTTTTTTAAGATGGCTTTTTCTTCACGTTCGTCGTCACTTGTCTCATACTGACAGCGTAGTTTTATTCAGTATTGCTTGTCAATTCGTAATGGACTGACTTACACCGCAACACCGTCTCCAAATTGTTCAGCTGTATTAAGAAAATCAGCGTTCTGTGAGAAACGTTTTTCGTGCACTTCGAGTAACGTATGGTGTGCATCATCGACCTTCCGAGACCACTATTGCCAATACCATCCGCAAATTTGAGGGTCAGTATACGTTACTTGATGATACGACCACATCCAGCCCGTAATGAGGAGAATATTGCGACTGTAGCGGAGAGTGTGACTGAAGACAGTCAGCAATCAATTCGACGCCGATCTCAACAGTTGGGCCTATCGTATTCGACAACTTGGCGAATGTTATGAAAGGACCTTGGTTTGAACGCTTACAAAATCCAACTCGTTCAAGAATTGCAGCCACAAGACTTTAATTGGCGCTTCAATTTCAGTCAATGGGCTCTGGAACTGTTTAATGAAGATCCGCTGTTTTCTCGTCGAATTTTGTTTAGTGACGAGGCACATTTTTGGCTCAATGGATATTATGTCAATAAACAAAATTGCCGTATTCGGGACGATGAGCAACCTGAAGAAACTCTCGAACTACCGTTACATCCACAAAAATGCACTGTTTGGTGTGGTTTATGGGCTGGTGGAATAATAGGCTTTAATTTAATTTATAGGCTGATCCCTATTTTTTTAAAGAGGCCGAACACAATGTAACCGTCAATGGCGAGCGTTATCGCGCCATGCTAAGAGACTGTTTGTTGCCTGAAATTGTAGCTCGTGATGTCGGCGACATTTGGTTTCAGCAAGACGGAGCTACGGCACACACAGCGCGCGTAACAATATCTTTATTGAGAAATCATTTTGGTGAGCAGATAATATCGCGTTTTGGACCTGTCAACTGGCCGCCTAGATCGTGTGATATCACACCCTTAGACTTTTTTCTTTGGGGTTATGTTAAATGAAAAGTCTTCGTTGATAAGCCAGCTACGATTCAGGACTTAGAAGCCAACATTACACGCGTAATTGGGCAGATACCGGCCTCAATGCTAGAAAAAGTGATCGAAAATCGGACCTTCCGAATGGACCGCGTACGGCGTAGTCGCGGTCAGTATTTATATGAAATTATTTTCAAAAAATAAATGTCAAAGATTGTTCTTTCAGGTCATAATAAAGATTCCGCCATCCAATTCCATATTGTGTTTTATTTAGAATTTAAAAAAAAAGGTCTAAATGAATCACCCTTTATGTATCTCAACATTATATAAGCTCTGGGCCTGATGCGTGTCACACGGCAATATACTTGAAATAAAGAACGTGTGAAATAAGTTGCCAATGCAAACTTCCCAAGCAGCATGGTGACGTCATTATTACGTTCTTTTAAGGTGACTTTAGGTCTAAGACGTCAAGTGACCAATATGAGGCCGAACATATGACGTCATTTATACGTCGTCTTTAAAACGTCACTTTTTTCTCGTCATTCAGACGTACCTTTTTAATCTAACGTTACTAATCCTTAGGACGTCATAAATTTTGAAAAAATGTTTTGAAATATTTCAAAAAATTTTGAAAAAATTTTATGAATTTTTGGAAAAATTTTTTCAAAAAATTCAAAAAATTTGGTTGCGACTTGTCGTCATTTTGACGTCGCTCTTGTAGTTCTTTAAACTACAGAATTAGAGTAGAATTTTATATCCTGAAAGCAAGACCCAGAAGCAATTTTTTTTAAAGATTTTTTTCAAAATTTTTTGAAGAAATTCTAAAAAATTTTTCAAAATTTTTTGAAAAAATTTTTCAACATTTTTTGAAAAAAATTCTAAAAAATTTTTCAAATTTTTTGAAAAAATTCTGTTTTTTGAAAAAATTGAAAAATTTTTTTTTTAATTTTTTGAAAAAATTCAGAAAATTTTTTCAAAACTTCAAAGACCATTAACTATTTTTTTTCTTGTGGCATTAGCATTATTACAATAATCAGTTAATGACGTCATTTAAACGTCAGTTAATGACGTCGTTTAAACGTCCAATAAACGTCATTTGGCTGTGACTTTTTCTCGTCATTTTGACGTCTCTCTTGTAGTTCTTTTAACGTATTTATGTCCTAAAAACTGACGAAATAAGTACGTCATAATAACGACACCATGCTGCCTGGGTTAGGGCTGAAAGGGGTGAAAATAAACAACAAATTAATTTGACGGTGATTTATTTCTATGAACAAGTCACTTTGATCCACATAAATTATATTTACAACCTTTCAATCACACTGCTTAAATAAGTGTACGTATTTTATATATATATAAATATATTTTATATATATATATATATATATATATATATATATATATATATATATATATATATATATATATATATATATATATATATATATATATGTATCTCAAGATTATATAAGCTCTGGGCCTGATGCGTGTCACACGGCAAGATACTTGAAATAAATAAGTAGACTCCGTGATACCAGCGCAATGGGACTCGCACAGCGGCCCCCCTGCGAGGAGACTTATGGTTCTTTTATGCAAACATATCAACAACAACAATTTAACAACATTAATTTTTAAGTATTTACATTAATCTTTAAGTATTTAAAGTAACTCTACAACACAAACCGTACTTGTAAATTTATCACCCTCAAAATGAATAGTACGTTCCCGGGAACGTATAAAATTGTTATTAATTTTTCTCGGTGCAATTAATTAAGTAGCGTAAAGTATATAATTCTAGCACCATAATTTACACTTAATTGAGCGATTTAAGTAAGCGAGACAACACGTATGTATTCACCACTTTACGAATTAAGAATATATTTCGGCTTTTGGAAATACATTCAAAACTATAATTCATGGTTACTGCAGAATGTTGCGTCAACAACTATGGTGATTATTTCCACAACAGTGATGTAATATTAAAATGTTACATATCTCTCTCTCTCTTATATATATACTCTCCCCTTCACTCCAATATTTGAAATAAAAAAATATCTCGCTAGGAAACGTATAAAAAATATTCTCATTACAAAAATAAACTCTATCTCTAGTAACAAGCTCTTACTTACCATGAACTGTAACAGTTTGCGAGGAGATACAAGTAAATACTATCCAATAACGAATATTGTGATGTAAAAAAATATTTTTCCGATTTGTAAAATTTAGTTTTATTGACTATCGACCAACAATTAATTACATACAGTTCGTTACTCTACATATGTACACACTTTTAATATCACAACTTCATAACAATAATATATGCAAGATTTATAACGTACGGTTTCATGATCGTTAAGATTTCTATATAAAATACACAATTTCGATGTACGTTTTAATCCTCTTCAGTTTACACACTAATAGAAAAATAAAGTATACGAGCCCTGTTGGGACAAGCTAACATTTCGGAAATAATACAACGGCTTTTCCGAACGACTGAATTATTTACTTTTTACGTTCAAATACAAACATAACAGCATATCCTAGACCATTTAAAAATGTTTCTATGCTTCGGTAAAGTAATCTCTATTAATAATAGCGTAATTTGTCATTGGAACATCAAACTTGCTGACAACTAAAAGTTGGGAGACAAGCACAAATATTGCACTCAAAATGTTTAAATTAGTTATAGGCGGCGTTGGTATAAACGTCAAAATTATTTTGTTTGTCCATTGACAGTTGGCCATTAACGTAAAACGTCAAGTAGGGAGGTTAGTAATTGTGAACACACTTAAATTTCGTTAGATTAATCAAAATAATGGGTCGTGGAAAGTAGGGCTGGGCATAATAATCGATTAATCGAAATTTAATCGATTAATCGATTGTTTGATAAGTGCTTAAAAAATAATCGATTGATCGAATAATCGATTAATCAAAATTTAATCGATTGTTTGATAAGCGCTTAAAAAATAATCGATTGATCGAATAATTGATTAATCGAAATTTAATCGATTGTTTGATAAGCGCTTAGAAAATAATCGATTGATCGAATATTCGATTATACATATTCAATTAATCGAATAATCGATTAATCGAAATTTAATCGATTGTTTGATAAGTGCTTAAAGAATAATCGATTGATCGAATAATTGATTAATCGATTAATTAAATAATCGAAATTTAATCGATTGTTTGATAAGTGATAAAAAAATAATCGATTGATCGAATAATCGATTAATTGAATAATCGATTAATTGAATAGTCGATTCATCGAATAATCAAAATTTAATCGATTGTTTGATAAGTGCTTAAAAATAATCGATTGATCGAATAATCGATTATAAATATTCGATTAATCGAATAATCGATAAATCGATTATAAATATTCGATTTTCGATTAATCGATTATAAATATTCGATTTTCGATTAATTGAATAATCGATTGTTTCATAAGTGCTTAAAAAATAATCGATTGATCGAATATAAATATTCGTTTAATCGAATAATTGATTGATCGAAATTTAATCGATTGTTTGATAAGTGCTTCAAAAATAATCGTTGATCGAATAATCGATTAATTGAATAATCGATTAATTGAATAGTCGATTCATCGAATAATCGAAATTTAATCGATTGTTTGATAAGTGCTTAAAAATAATCGATTGATCGAATAATCGATTATAAATATTCGATTATAAATATTCGATTTTCGATTAATTGAATAATCGATTGTTTCATAAGTGCTTAAAAAATAATCGATTGATCGAATATAAATATTCGTTTAATCGAATAATTGATTGATCGAAATTTAATCGATTGATAAGTGCTTAAAAAATAATCGATTGATCGAATAATCGATTATAAATATTCGATAATCGATTCATCGAATAATCGGAATTTAATCGATTGATCGAATAATCGATTATAAATATTCGATTAACGATTAATCGGAATTTAATCGAATAATAGATTATAAATATTCGATTATCGATTAATCGAAATTTAATTGATTGTTTGGTAAGTGCTTAAAAATAATCGATTAATCGGAATTTAATCGAATAATCGATTAGAAATATTCGATTATCGATTAATCGAAATTTAATTGATTGTTTGGTAAGTGCTTAAAAATAATTGATTGATCGAATAATCAATTATAAATATTCGATTATCGATTAATCGAAATTTAATTGATTGTTTGGTAAGTGCTTAAAAATAATCGATTGTTCGAATAATCGATTATAAATATTCGATTATCGATTAATCGAAATTTAATCGATTGTTTGATAAGTGCTTAAAATAATCGATTGATCGAAAAATCGATTATAAATATTCGATTATCGATTAATCGAACAATCGATTAATTGAATAATCGATTAATCGAATATTCTGTTACTTGAGCAATCGATTAATCGAATGATTGATTAATCACCATCAATTATTTCAACAATCGATTGTCAGATCGAGCAATCGATTATTTTGATGTGAAACAGTTTAGAAAATAATGCATGATATGTTTTAAAAAGCACGGAATCACACTCGCAGCTCGCAGTATTGACAGTTTTTTGGCATTTACTGAATTAAAAAAAATCTGACCCCAGGAAAAAAGTCGTAAATGGCCATACAATTGGCTATTCAATTAATAATTGGCCATACAACCAGTAGGTTATTGGTTATACGATTATTCCGATTAATCGATTGTTCCGTTTAATCGATTATTCTGATTAAACAATTATTCCAATTAATCGATTAATCGAAAAAATCGATTGTTTTAACACAATCGAAAATCGATTATGACTTTTGATAATCGCCCAGCCCTAGAATATCTTTTTAAAGAACACTCATTTTTGCTGTCATATTATCGGGTTAAAAGAAAGAATAAAAAATAGTAAAATAAAGTGTTAACATGTAGTAAGAAATAAAAAAATAGGTAGGAGTAACTGAAATGAAAAAACCGTTTTTTTAATTTTTATTGTGCTTTTAGCAGAAATAGCTTTTTTTACCAGGTCTGGATACTCCTGTTTAAGTTTGCACCAAAATTCTGCTACTGATTGATTTTCCAGCTTTAGTGAAGAACCAGAAGTGGGATCTATAAGTTGTTCGTATTCTTGAAAGGATAAAGTTTGGGGCGTTTTATTTATAATAAAAGGATTTTTCACCCAAGAATATTTTTCCAGATTGGTACCAGCACACTTGGAGAAACGCTGGTCTAGGATATACTGTTTATGTGTGTATTTAAAAGTAAAAACTAAATAATTCAGTCGTAAGGAAAAGCCGTTGTATTATTTCCGAAACATTAGCTTGTCCCAACATATAGTTGCTAGGGCTCGTATTATGCCTATTCAGCGAAGAGACAAGCAGGTCTGATTTGTTTGCGTAAAATGACCATCGAGGTAACCTGCACGATAAACAACGTAGTATTTACCACTCTAATGGATAACAACAACACAAAACATAGACCACAGTACCTTGCTCGCACATAGTAACATTCATAATATATATATATAACATAATATATAATAAACTTAAACTTAATATCTAGTAATAAATTGTGTTTATACTCTATAATTACATAATATTACAGCTGTTAGTTAGTCCATCACCACGGTTAAGCTACACGTACTACAGTTATTAACACGTTTTAGTGAAGTGCGCATTCACACAAACTCGCTCTCATCACAAGCTAAAAATGCTAGCCTAATCTAGGATGCCCTTGAATCCCTCGGGAGCACATTATGGAATGTGTGTCATAAAAAACTCAAATCAACGTAACATAAATAAACAACGAAATTACGGAGCAGGGTGCTGTGGCCGGTCTCTCTATCTTATTAGAAAAATATGTGGTTGCGGCGCAGCCCTAGCTCTTTGTACTTCATAAAAGGCATCAATGTCAACAGCTACTATGAGATTTCCAATAACCTATGTACAGTGTAAGCCGGTATTGCACACGGATATGGTAACGAGAGGGGGGAGCGGACGGCCGTTATTTCCGTTTGGCGTGCAGCATCTCCATGAGGAGGGTTTGCGTGGGGGCGCTGCCGCTGCAATGCTTGTGGTACAGGTGCTCTTCGCCTCGCGCAGCGAGGCTGTGGATTTCCGGTAACAGCTGCTGCATCTTGTTGAATTTCTCCTAAAACAAAGATATTGTTTCGTTAGCATAAACTGACGAACATAAACACAAGTTTCAAAATTCAATTTAAACCAAGAATGTTATTAAAACAATGAAATATTGTGGATTTGATTCAGTGGCAGCTATTCAAGTGGAGGCAACGGGGGCTAAGCCGCCCCATTCATTTTGCCAGCACAAAATATTAATTTGTATTATTTTCTTAAAAATATTGAAGTACTGAAATGGACCCTACCCCCTATATAGTTAAGAAAACTGCGATGTCGTGGCCTCTGTTTTGTTTAAAGACGAGATATCGATTTTTAAATAGCAAGTAGTTAGGGTATAAGCACGCACTAGAAAAGACGTGCTGCGAGGTGGTTTAGATAAGTCGGGATATAGGGAGACGAGGGATGGCACATGGAAAAAGCAGGTAGTTGGTTTATAGTTTGTGTTGGTAGTCTCAGGTGTGTGCGAGTGACTAGTGTTTGACGTCAAATTTCCCGGGATAGTAAATATACTTAATTTGTAATATTTATTATTAAATTTGTTATCTCGAGTTTTACCGCCATCATTTTATTACAATTGTCTGTGTTATATTTTGTTTTTGAACTATGAATAATTATGATACGTTATGCATAAACTATGAACATTTTACTTGTTTATTTAGTGTGTTCCGCTTATTCTGGTTTTAAGATTATTTTATTTTGTTTTATTCAGTTCGATCTAAGTAATGTTGTTGAACTTTTTGTTCCATTCATGACTACGAGTAGGTTTTTCATACTTGTGGGTTTTGCTTATAACAGTGACCTAATTGCCGCTTATTTTATGAGATGATGAATGTTTGTGCCTTGTTGAATTTATTAACACTTTTCCCCCGTGCCTGGGCGAACACGCTAGTTGCCTCCCGTATGGAACCTTCGTTTTCGCACCAAAACCTTACATCTACTAGCTGGGTTGCCTCCCGTATGGGACCTCAGTACCTTCTGACGAAAGTCGGCTAACTAACAACAAACTCTTCAGTTTTGTATCTTGAGAATGATTGTAGGTTAAAACACAAGTATGGAAACCCTTGTAAGTTTTCATTTTACTAAAAATTACGGCGAAAAATTTCGTAATTTACGGGGTAAATTACGATTTTACATCTCTGCCGTAGCCGACCGAATCGGTGTCCTCGTCGTTTGTAAATTGTAGGCTGTGGCGTCACGACTTTCAATCTATTTGAAACGGCTCGCTCGCTCGCTAATAATTTATAACAAATTTATTATTGGGAATTAAGGCGTCATATTTTGCACATCTTATTTTTCAGTATCGTAGAATATCCTTATGCAATAAAAATAAAATGGAATGAAATGTTCCCTATTGGAGATTGTATTTAGTTAGGAATGTAAGGGATGTTAGAATACACAAACCTACTCTTGCCTTTGCGTAATCTGTGCTTTTAAAATAAAATTTTCTATATATAGATGAGGTGTCAGAGGTTGAATATCGCCGGATTGACCGAATAATTCCTAAGGAAGCTTTTTTGTTCTATCACTTATTTTTATGTTTAGAAAGAAATTTATTAAAATGCCCCCTCTCATTCGATCTGGAATTATCGTTTAAACAATTGAAAGGAGAAATTTTAGCGTTTTTTTTAAATATCTCCTTCCATTGCGAAGGTCAAACTTGCTCTAATGTCGAAGCACTCAGAATTGACACTGAAGATGTTGATGAACTTATTGACATCGATCTCGAGAACGTTAAGATGTCAAATTAACATGATGAGGGGACGGGAGAAGCTGAAGATGACAATACTTTCTATTTCTTAATAGAAGGTATTGTCATCTTACACCTCCGTTAAGAGATTACACTGTATAGTGTTTCTAAGATATGTATTCAAATTCCATTTGCAGTTTTCTGGGATCTATAAGAAAATATCTGCAATAATTTAATTTCGTAATTTCAATACATTTCAATACATTTCAATACATTAACCCTTTCGCTGCAGAGCATGTTGAAACATGTCCTGGAACAACAGGCCCGCGCGGCGGTAATATGCGAGTACCTCGCAGTCAAACAACCATTACTTACAACCATATTTACATAGGTATAGCAATAAATTTATTTTATAAAAATGAAAGCTGGGTGTTAATTACTATCATTTTGATAAAAATATTTCGACGTTCGGTATTCTATTTACCTGAATTTGTGGGTAACATGTCACGGTATATTCGAGTAAAGCTTGTTGAACTTGTTCGTATCCCTCCTGAACGTGTTTCCTATTTGTGATTCCTCGGACATCTAAAAAAGAAAATTAATAACCGTTTAATATAGAATATAATAGTTTTGCCAGTAAGATAAATTAAACAGCAAATACGAAATACAAATACAGTGTTTTCAGTAACAATTACACGCCAGACCATAAAAATGTAGCAAACTGAATTTGTATAGCTGGTATCTGCATGTGCAGGGAAATCTACTATACAACTTCGGGGTAATTGAAGACATAAGTGGATAAAGGTGGTTGCAATTTTAGTTTTGAGTAAATTAACAAACTTTTTTATTTTGCTTTTAATTTAAATGAGTAATATCTCAAAAAATAGATAATTTTAGACTATTTTCATTCAAAAACGTGGGTATAACAGCGCTTCATTCGTCGAGTAATAAATTACAACTCTCAGACAATCCAAAGGATAAAATTGTTCCAAATGAAAGGTCCGGGATTTCCAGAATTAGTTGTAATGATTGTGATCGAAAATATGTTGGACAAACGAGACGATCAATTAACACCAGATTTAAAGAGCATATGGCTCATCTAAAATATGGAAGAACAGATAAGTCTAGTGTTGCACAACATGCTTTTGACAACAATCATAGAATAGATGTTAGTAATTTAAGATTAGTTAGAAATGTGAACAATAATAGACAGTCGGATGCGTTTGAGAGCATAGAAATTGTAAAATGTAAAAATAGTATGAATAGCGACAAGGGACCTATACCGTATAGCCCGCTTTACGCGTTGCTTAGTAACTGATCATTGAAACGTGACTAATGATTTCACTATAAATAGTATTAGACTATTTTCATTCAAAAACGTGGGTATAACAGCGCTTCATTCATCGAGTAATAAATTACAACTCTCAGACAATCCAAAGGATAAAATTGTTCCAAATGAAAGGTCCGAGATTTACGAAATTAGTTGTAATGATTGTGATCGAAAATATGTTGGACAAACGAGGCGATCAATTAACACCAGATTGAAAGAGCATATGGCTCATCTAAAATATGGAAGAACAGATAAGTCTAGTGTTGCACAACATGCTTTTGACAACAATCATAGAATAGATGTTAGTAATTTAAGATTAGTTAGAAATGTGAACAATAATAGACAGTCGGATGCGTTTGAGAGCATAGAAATTGTAAAATGTAAAAATAGTATGAATAGCGACAAGGGACCTATACCGTATAGCCCGCTTTACGCGTTGCTTAGCAACTGATCATTGAAACGTGACTAATGATTTCACTATAAATAGTATAAATAGGGTAGATTTTTAGTTTAAGATTAGTTTTAATCGTATCGGGATGATGCCAACTTGGTTGGCGAAAACGCGCGTCGGGCGAAGTGAAAGTGTTTTGGTGTTTGTGGGAACTACTCCGAGTGTTATAATTACATCAAAGGTTCCAGCCCTATCCAGTATCATAATATTTTAAAAAAACACACAAGATTTTGTGAAACTAGATTTTTGTGTACATAACACCTTTATCCACAAACTTTAAACTCAATCTGTGATAAGTTTCGTGATGGATAAAAGAGTCATGTAGCTTTAAATTCAAATTTAATTTTATGTAAACGCAGTAAACTCATACAGTGAAGAAAATTATTGATTGTGTTTTGTTTAAACTTAACTAAAAATGTGTTTTTGTGTTTTTTGTTTGTTTTGTGAGCCAGATATTGCTCACAAAACAAAAAAAAACACAAAAACGCATTTTTAGTTAAGTTTAAACGAAACACAATAATAATTTTCTTCTCTTCTTTTTCTCTTTTTCTTTCGCGGATTTAATGATTCTCTATCGGAATCAAACAAGCTGTGCCCAACCAGGGGAAACTTATCCTCGAGTACTTTAAAAAACTTTAGTATCAAGTATTGTAAAAGGCAAAGCATAAAAAAGTTTTCATTTTGCCCTTCACATTAGTCGGACCAAATTAATAAATGGTCAATTTCAGGATCCTCTTCCTCGAGTAATTTGCAAAATCGTAACAGACGGGTAGCTATTTAATTACTACCAGTGGCGTAGCCCCCCCTGAAATCATAAATACCTACTATACCCATAATTTTAATTTTTATTTAAATTTTTGTTTCGTCTCAATATTTTTTGTTAAATAAAAGGCACTTTCATTTAGTTAATTAGTAACTATTTCAAAAGACTAAAAACTGTGTTTTCTATTTCATTCAAATCTTGCGTTAATTTTGAGATACCCCAACATTCATATTTAATAGAAGGGCTTCTAAGAATCTGATGTTGGCCACAATTGAAAACTGGAGTTTTCAATATTTTGTGAAATATTCGTATAATATCGCAAGAAAAACTAAGTCATAATACATACATACATACTATTGTTTATAGTTTTGAACTCATTTCAGACTAAATAGTGATTTTATATTTGAATTAAACATTTACAAATTTTACAGCCGTCTGTAGATTTAGTAGTCTATTCATGATGTTGCGACAGATTTTCTTGCGATAATATACGAATATTACACACAATATTGACAAATCCACATTTCCATTGTTGCCAACATTGGATTCTTAGACGCCCTCCTCTTAAAAATGAGGTGACGACAAATGAAGTTAGTTAAGGTTTGGCATTACTATACCAACTTACTAACTCATGAAAAACAAAACTACTATTATACTTGAAATAGTGGCGCCATCCCATGTCTGGCCGCTGCGAAATAATGTACCATTTCGGCAACATAGGTTGCCACAGCCTGACCATTATTCTCGGCAATGTCTTCTATAAAGTCACTGTGATTTTGATGAATAAAAGAAATACTTTTTTTTACAACAACGTAAAGCTGTCACATTTTTTTGAGAGTGGTACAAAAAGGTATTAAATATTTTCGAACCTACAACAAGAATATCACTTTTAAGTTTATCTGCACATCCACGAGCAGGCAAAAGCCATTCATATTCGGGCTGCAGGGTAAATGAAGTATTTTTTTTGGGAATTTAATATACAAACAATTATTGAAGCTGGTTTCCCCTGAGCTTTAAATGTTAACAGAATCAATTATTCCTGAGTAATTTTCTAGTTTGGTCAAAAATGTAAAATGAACGATTACAAAACAATTAAAAAATAATTAAATAATACAATTACCTGGGTTAAGCAATAGCAAGAATTTAATGCATATGTAATCGCTAACGTCGAACTTCAATTCTTGCAATTTAGCCGTGATGTCATTGAAGTGGTCTGCTAAACTAGGAACGCCTAGAAGTCCCAGGTTGAGGAGGTCGAACTTCTGTCCGTTGTGAAGGGTGGTCTCGTCGGGTAGGTTATTGTGCATACGTTGATGCATATGATCCAAAACCAACATGTCCGACCACGAGTGTTGGAGCAATTTCATCTGGTCGTCCACCTAAAAAATTTAAAAAATTAAACATCAGCACAATCAATGATTGAGGTACAGTGCCGTTCAATTGAAAGTAAACGATTTTTTAAATTAATGTGAACAGGCATTCAGGTAATCAAAACTTGATTGTCAATTTTATTTGTCAGTTTACTAATAATTATTCTATATTTTGAAGTTTTCCTTATAATAATTATTATTATTATTATGCCGCGCTTAAGGTTGCATTTATAAAATTAAGCAAAAATGGAATGCAGAAGGAACTGTTGAGTATGTCCATAGAGGGGGCCGTCAAAAATTCAGTACTATGGAGGAAGACGAACTCGTCCTTGACCACCTCCGACAGAATCTTTTTGATACAGCAGTGACTGCCTGCTTCTTTACAGATTTCCCTGCTTCGGTGGAAACCGCAAGACGACCTATCAGAGCATCTGAGCTGAAGAATTTTTCGGCTGCAAATAAAGTTGCTCTGTTGCCTCGGCATAAGGAGCAGAGGTTAAACTTTGGCAACCAATTTGTCGGTGTGCCACAGGACTTTTGGGACAACACAATTTTTTCAGAGGAAAAAGTTTTTCAATCCTGCTATGATGGCTCTGTGCGTGTATATCGCCCAAGAAACTGCCGATATGAAGAGCGCTATATAAATCCTACAGCTCGTAGTGGTCGCTTCTCTATCAACGTGTGGGCATGGATATGTTGCCAAGGAGCAGGTGGTACTTGGAGAATCAGAGAGCGTCTTACTGGTCAAAGCTACGCTCGCATTTTGGAATATATTATGTTACCTTCCGTTTCCATTTTATATCCCGAGAACTTCACTTTCCAGCAGGAAAATATTTTTATTTCCTCTTTCCTTTTTCCATATTCCAATTAAATTTATATTTCAGCATAATTCCTCTATGCACAAATCACGAGTTGTTACTGAATGGCTGAATACAGACCATATTAACACTCTGCCATATAGATTTTCCTTAATAAATACTGTATATAAAATGCTGTCACCCTATAACTGATCTGTTTACAAAAGCCTGCTTCACAATGGGAAAATTTCCAAAATTTCTCATAAGAGTCGTTTACTTTCTTTCAATTGAACGGCACTGTACATGACAACTCTTCATGATCTTTGAACATCGTAGACAAATAATTATTACAAATGTTCGAGTCGGTATGTAATACAATACATGCCATTTAAAGACGTTTTACCACGTCAAATAAACTCAGTGCAGTTCATAATATTCAACTAAGCACATTGATACTAGTTGTAGTTTAGTATGTAGTTTAGCCTACTTTTGGCTAGGGTCGCTGCTCTAGGTGCCTGCATTGCAGGACGCTGTCTGTCACAAGGCATTACTTAGTAATGTCTGATGAGTAGTAGCAACTGACCGCTAGAGGGGTCTAGTTATCCCTCGCTTGCACACTACTGCTTGGTCTGCTTGACTGTTTTGGTCATTCATTAATTCCTCTACCTACGGTGTACTGATGAGAGCTCGACACTAGTCTACATCTGGTGGAGGTATTGGTGAATGACCATGGCTATCTTATCGGATTTGCCGGTGTAATTCAATAGAGGAAGGAGTAGTTGTTACCTGTAAATCCATCCAGACGAATCTAGGTTTTGTCTATATAGCTCCGATAGACGTCTAAGAGTTATCCGCAGGCCAGGTGAGCGATATGCATGCAAATAACTTTACTTAATGGAGGCTCTGTGATGCTTCATGGAATTTCCTTCACAGCACGGCCGGATATCGTACCTTTACCTGGGGGTTCTCTAAATAGCGAAACATATATCAATGACGTTTTGTCTGAGCACGTTGTCCCTTTCGCTACATTGAGAATATTTTTTTTACTAATGCACGATGACGCAAGACTACATGTAGCGCGCATCGTCAGTGAATATTATCATGGAGTCAATATTCAAACTGTAAATTGGCCACCGCACGGTGCCGATATGAATCCTATTAAGCACTTATGGGATATTATTGGTAAGGCGCTGAAGCAACATCAACCCCCTCTCGCCAACCTGCAAGATGTCTAAATAATGGTTACCGATATTTGGAATGGACTTGACCAAAATCAAATATCCAGTTTAATATCGAGTATGCCTCGGCAATGTGAAGCAGTTATTAGGAGTAGAGGTCGAAACACGCGCTACTACTTTTTTTACTATGTATTGCTAATTATTATTAGTATTATTTTGACAACATTAAACTAAGAATAACTTAGTTTAATGTTATCAAAATGTTATTTTAATAAAAAAAAACAGGTTCTGGTAGAAAAATTTGTATCTTCTTTGATATTGCAGATATCAGAGAAATTTAAAAAACTAAAACCTTCAGAAATCATGAGGATAAAGTATGATTTCATTATGCATTCGTTGTTGATGCTACAGGGTGTCTTAAATTTAACGTAAAAACCTATTCTCATTTTTGCACTATTAATAATTCAACACTAATTCATTTAATTCCTTTACTTTTGATGAATAAGTTATGAATCATTGTATGCAATTGGCAAGGGTGAAAACGCAATTAACTGTTACAATTATCACAATATCATTAATTTCTACAGAAGACCTTGTTGCATTTCCATATTTCTTATTAATAATTATTTAGTAAAATAATACAATAGATTCGTTAGTTCATTTATTACCAGGAAGAGCCGTCAGAGAAATGCCTTGAATATTTTGGATTTTATAATCCTATTACTATGTATGTGACTGGAGGCGGGGTAGGTATTCTAGATTTCCGAAACAACATTTCGCAATTAACAGAGGTATAAATGTCAGTTGTGTTGTATCGGTCACGGGAGGTTTGGAGAAACACCTCTTATGGCATTGAGTCCATATCATTTGTAAATATAAAATAACTGTGTCAAACGAGATGAATATTTTAAAACTTGTTTTGCGTTGCGTGACGGCGACAGAGTCAGCGCGAGAATTGGAGAGAGTGCGCAGATTCTGTGTAGTAAGATTATGTAAAATGAGCAAATAATCGAAAGTGAAAACAAATTGCAAATTTAGGCCAAGTTCAGTAAGTCCGGTGTGATGTATCTTTGTTAAACAAAATGATGAGTCACTATTTCATTACAAATAGGTACTAAATAATTATAGCTACAACGTTTTCAGGTCAGCCATATTACATATTATACAAGGTGTGATCATTTACAAAGACTAAATGTACTTGTTAACTAAACGTATTACCTATATACATGTAACTGGTACTCAATATATAAACGTAAAAAAATTGTCAACATATTTCAGAAAAATATATTGTCATTAGAAAGCTCATCATACTACAACTAGGTGTCAATAAATTGTTCAGTTTTTAAATAAACCAAAGTAAATTACACTTTTCAATTGTGGAAAATTATAAAAAGTTCAGAATAGTAAGAGAATAGAGATATAGAGAGATGAAAATCTAAATGTGGTTAGATCAAAAAAAGTGAATTTAAATGCAATGTTCAGTTCAAACAAATAATCTATAGGGTTGTGTTACATTTAAAATACAGATGTTAATGTCAACTTTCGGTATAGGGTCAAGTGGGGTAATTGTAAACGATTTTAAAGAGTTATTTTTTTTTACTTCTTTAAAAAATATATTTAGATTATTTACGAAGATTATTTGATTAACAATTAATGCTGCCTCTGGTTCCATCCTATACGAATTATTTGATAGATCATTAAATCATTTGTTTCTCTCAAAATTGTGACAGTTCTACTACAAAAGACTAGTAGAAGTCTCTTCTCTCGAAAAACTAAAATGTGAACATTCCTATCTTTGAAGAATACAATTCCCGCATTTTTAAGATAACCACGTAATTACTATTATTTTTTTTACTTTATAGGGGTCTATAATATCCATTAGGGTGTCTATCTAGTGAACATTTTCATGTTCACTAGACTTACGGCTTATGCCTAATTATAAAGTCCATTTATTTGACGTTTCAAATTAAAGTACAGTATATCAGCGATGGAACATCCCAATCTCGAACCAATGGCGTTGTAGCTTACTCCTTCGTCACTGCTTGAACACGTTCATCACGAGTCACATTTTCTTCAGCAAAGAAGCAACAAGTCAGAAATTATGAACTCACTTATTCAATTAAGACGATAGGTACATAAATAAATAAAGGAATTGTCAAGGATTGACATTTGCTGATATTGTTGATTTATCATAGACTACTTTGTTTGTTAAACCAAATAAATATCCAGTAAAATTGCGATTTATTGAAGAAAAACATGTTCTGGTATAAAACTATGTATTTTCTTTGATATTGCAGATATCAGAGAAATTTAAAAAATGAAATGTCCAAAAAACATGAGGCTACAGTATGATTATCATTATGCATCCGTCGTTGTTGCTAATGGTGTCTCAATTTCACCCTGTATAAGCCTAAAACTGAAATCTGAGTAAAACATTCTATCGCAGCGAAATTACCGAAGAAAAAGGTTACAGTTAAAAAAAGAGATCGAAATCGATTTATCGGTTCGCGAGAAAATCAACTTTGAAATTGTACGTTATTTTTGCGGCTAAGTGTATATATAGGTAGGTATGATAGGTGCTTGTGAGGTTTTACCAATAGAATGTGTATTGCAAACGATTTGTCACATCATTTCACCATGCCCTGTTGCATACATATTGCAAGTCAAATGTCAGATCTGTATATGAGCTGTACAGTGATGCTGATGTTCGTTAATATGTTGTACATCATTTGACATTTGTGTATATAGTATTCTATTCTAGTGATTATTTTTTTCGTATGATAACAAATCAGAACATTTTTTAGTCTTTTGATTGATATTTTTTTTATTGAATCATAAAGTACATAGGATAGGGTTATTTATGGAATAACACATCGGGCAAATGGCCTCCACGGCTTTGCATGCGCTGCGCATACGCACTCGTTTGTCGAAATTTCCCATGACCATTCTGCATAAATGGAGCTGAATTTCGTTGATGCAGCGTTGAATCTCCTCCTTTAATGCACAGGTGGTTGTGGGCCTGTTGACATAGACCTGTGATTTCAAATAACCCCATAAAAAGAAATCTAATGGTGTTAAATCACACGATCTAGGGGGCCAATTCTGATCACCGAAACGAGAGAGTACACGGCCTGGAAATATCTCATGCAGTAATTGAATTGTTTCACGGGTTGTATGGCATGTGGCAACGTCTTGTTGAAACCACATATTGGCCACATCAATATGTGTGAATGCATTTGTTTTTCGACCGTCACATGTGGGTTCTCAGAACCACAAAAGGGGCGATTTTGGCGATTAACATAGCCATCAAGGTGAAAATGTGCTTCATCGCTTAGGATGATGTTGCGCGAAAAATCAGCATCCATTTGTTGATGTTCAATAATCCATTCTACGAACTCTCTTCGCTGTGCATGGTCATTAGGACATTAGGCTTCAGTTGTTGCGTTAATTGAACTTTGTAAGCATGGAGACACAGATCTTTAGTGAGCATACGCTGTAGAGAGCTTCTTGAAATTTGCAATTCTTGTTCCTTGATTATCACCCACATTCTCACGCACTGCTTCGATATTGATATTTAAACGGCTTGTTCTTGGACGACCAGTGTGTTTGGCATCCAGTCTCACTGAATTTTTCAATTAATCTCTTCACAGTTGACGAAGTTAAAACACTATTCCGACCATATTTTGTATGAAATTTTCGAACTGCGGTCGCCAAGCTTTAATTAGTTTTGAAATATTGTTCAATAATGAAGACACGTTGTTCTATCGTGCAACGCTCCATTTTTACTAACCCTAAACTGTCAGCTATCGAATTGTTTTATGTTTAGGGTTGCCTTTACTGCACAAATGGCGGCAAATTCAAATCTTGCGTTTCTTTTGAGACACCCATTACACAAAGCACGAAGTATATAGAGTAGCTGTACCAGTAAGAAATTAGAATTCATGTTCATTTCCATAGTACTCAATTTTATATTTTTACATAAACAGAAGACGCGTCTACAAAATTTTTATATTTTCAATATTCGTTGAAAAATGAGTCGATTTAGATTAATAAATTGTTTCTTCTGTTACAAAAGCAAAAAATAATCATCAAAATCGTACTTCAAAATCAATTCACTTCGTGCTTTAAGATTAGAGTTATACAAATACATCTCAAACTTCCTGCACAATGACAAATCGTGTCGGGATTCGTATACGGGATCTAAAAAGGGGTTAAATTCAAACAGCTCAAAACGTGCTACCAGTGGCTGTGAGCGGTGACGTCAAACCGTAATTAACGTTTGCCGGCCGGGATGATTGTATGATATGTGTGCGACGTCTACTATTCTTTCTACATTTGTCTACATTGTCTACATTTTCATTTCATTGTATGTAGGTTTTTAATACTTTCCTTAAACTGGGTTTACAGCATATATACTTCCCAGGCAACAGTGACGTCACTTGACGTCTCATTCACGTATTTGTAGTGTAACCCGTCATTCGTCAATTGTCCCCCAAAAAGAGACGTGTTTTAAACGTCTTCTTTTACACTTATTAGCGACGTCATCTAGGAAACGTCTAATGTACGACATTTCTGCGGCTATTATGTAAAAAAACGGAAAAGTAGTATTTCGAACTTTCATATAATACAAAAAGTACACTATTTTTGCTTAATATGTATTGTGGATTAATTTTTTGGAAGAAAACCTGAAAAATGTAAATCATTGTTTCGAAAATTGAATATTTAAGACTTTCTAAGAATTATGTAAGAATATGTATTTTGTTTTGAAATTGAGTATTTATTATGCAGGTGTACTACTGTTTATATATTTGGAAGTTTATAGAATCTGTTTATTTATTAACTCAAAGCCTAACATTCATCCATGCTCCCAATTACGAATTATGCGACGAAAAGAATAATAAAAACAAGCCATCTGGATTATTAGATTGTTAGATACACATTATCTAGATGACGTCATTTCAATGAGACATATTGTCGTCATTTTTACGTCGTTATAACGTTATTATATTGGTAATTTCGACGGAATGGGCCACGTAAATATCACGGGAAAATGACGTCACTCTGCTGCCTGGGTTACTCTTAAAACCAACTGATATTGGGAATTGTGGGACACATGGTATATTTTAAATTCGCTTCGATAAAGATGGGAAACCAGATATAAGACATCCGGTTCTTTAAATTTCCCAATCCATAAATTAAGCGGCAGAGAAGGTTTAAATAAATAGTTTGGAGATAGTCGAATTTGCCACGTTTTATTATTGAAACCCTGGGAAAGTAGGCTTGAGATCCGAAAATCACTATTAATCAAAATAATAATAATAAATAATATTTAAACTGTCAAACCGACACTGGAGAAATTGCACATTTTTTGAAAGTAGGAAACATATTGAAATTATGAAGTACTGATGCCAATGATGTTTAAAAAATTAACATGCGGCTTTCAAAAATGTATTAATTAATTATTTAAAATTGCCTCTGGCCCACCCGTGTATCGTGAGTCGCAGCCAGGGTTGCCAGATTATGGGATTTTCCCCAAAAAGAAGAGGATTTTATTTCCTTTGGGGAATTTTTAGGGGTTATTTTTTCCTGCGGATTTATTTTGAGGAAAAATATTTACTTGGGGGAATAACAGGGGATTTCATGTCTGACATTTAGTTTAAATATACTAATCATTTCAAGAAATATTATATTTTTTTTCTTGTTTTCACTGTTGGTTATACTTATAGTACTTTCTTTCATTTGAGATATAAAAAAATTCCTTGACAAAGTCACTTTTATTTGCCCTAAATATTTTCTAGTTCTTGGGGATTTATTTGTAACAACTTATTTTGGGGTATTTAGCTCTATATTCTGAAAATATTTCAGACAAGAAAATTTATTAAAATCCAGGAATATCAAATCATAATCTACGAAAACAAATGCATTTTTTGGGGATTTTTTCGAAACGTCCTCAATTTGAGGGATTTTTTAATTTCGACTGGGGAAATTGAGCCGCACGGTCTGGCAACCCTGGAGTGGAGTCGGAGTGGAGCTACGATCCACTCCGACGTGACGTCACAAGGCGAACAGGGAATCGGCGGCAGTGCGCCGGGCTTTTATACAGTGTTGCTGTTATTGCTTTGTGATACACGTCGATGTGCTGTGTATAATATACGGACTTTTAACATTTGTCCGGTGTTTTATACGACTCCATTGTCTCAGCTCTGACACAAAACAACGAGAGTAACAAACAAAAGAAAAATGCAACTTCAATCCACTCAAATTAGCCGCGTATCTACAACTAACAGCAAGCGTTGATGTCTCAATCAAAGCAGCAAGACTCGTTCGCCTGGTGACGTCACGAGAGCGGACGTTTCCGATCATGTGTCGACGTGGGCGTGTTAACGCCATTAAAACAATTGACAAATCAATTATCTAGTATATTTTTGGGCATTTAAGAAAAATGTTACGGCTGATGACTTTCAAATATTGGATAAAATACGTTGATGATGTTTCAAGTCATATGAAAATAAACGCAAAACAAGTAATCGATGTATATAACCTATATACATAATATTACTACCGATAATACAAGTTTTTTTATAATAATATAACGTAATATTTAACTATACTTTGCTACCATCACGAACTTAATCACGCCACGTTCAGCTTTAGTGTTCTAATTATGAATGTGTGAATAATTCACGGGGGAAGTAAGACAGGATGAGACTCACTGAACACGGTTAATGTATCCAGAAGACGTGAGAAAACTGCATGCATGATGAAATTAACTAATTAATCAAAATGCGTTCATGTGTTCGAGTTAATAGGTTTTAAGTAATATAATGTGTGAATTCGTTTTATACTAGTTGAATTTATATTAGTCCCATGTTATAAAAATAACATTTTGTTATTACCTATTTTTTTTTTTGGTGCTGGCCTGAAGCCGGCAGCAAATGCATAATGGTCTGACGACATGCTCTGCAGCTAACGTCAGGCGCTTCTATATCCATCACGCGGTTTCAGTAGACCAGGGTGTTAAGTACACCATCTTGGCAAGCTGATATAAAACCTTCAGTCTCTGACTTCAGCCCATCTGACATCAAGAAGCTAAATGTCAAAACGTCTTCTATATTTCTATAGTAGACTCCGTGCAATGGCTTATATCTGTGCTATTATTATTTTTTTTTGCTGGTCAGTCTTCCCCTGGCCTCCACCACGTCCCCGGGGTCAGCGGTCATTGAGGTCGCAACTCATGTGTTCTGAGTAGACAAGTACATTGAGTATTATTATTATTATTATTGTGCATTATATAATATTTTGTTGATTTGTTTTGTAGTAGTAATATATAAAATAATAATGTAAAAAAAATTTCTTTATATTCCTTTGTCAATTTGTGACACTGCACTTTTATATTAATTTTGCATTTCCTGTTTCAATTTAAATTCAAGGAAAGTAGCATTTCTTTTTGTAAAATATTTTTATAAAGAATTTCTTGTATGATTTTCATCAATCATAGTTTGGTTTAATCGTTTTCTATACAATAGCATTATTTCTATTGTTTATAAGTGTTTATACATGTTCTAGTTACACACACGTACTGAAACGTGATTTTTTATTATAAAATGCACAATGTTTTGGTAAAAGGCAACTACGCTTTCTGTAAAAATAGGGAAATCTGGCAAATCCGGCAACGCTGCTTACAGCCGATTTAACGGGACCGAGGTTGCCGAGCCGCCGGCGCGGCGGCTCGGCAAAGCATTTTGCCCATGTGTCGTATCTGTATTTATTAAATCTGTGCTATTAGTGTGTAAATTTGTGTACACTCTATAGAAATTATGGGCACAACTCATTAGTAACCGGGTCTACCGCTAGGTGCGCCGTTATAGCAAATGCAACGTGTTTTCATTGGTGAGTTTTAGGCGGTTCTAAATTAAATGAAATTTCATTGGTCAGAGGCAAAGACGCGGGATTTTGGTGGATATATTGACGCATGCGCTGTTTCATGCATGTTTTGGCGCGACAGTGGCGTTTCATTGTGCCTTATGCACGGTTGATTCGCGATATAAATTAATTATAATATTGTGTTATACGCGAGTGTTTAGTGATTTTATGCGATGGAAGCGACGAATGCGAGTAGTAGTGGTTCTAAAGCCAATAATTCCAATCGTAAGCGACCGAATTTCAGAGGAGGAGAACTGAAAATGATCAAAAATATATACGAAGGAATATTGGAATGGTATTCTGGAATCACTAAAACTGAGGCAGTTGATATATGCGCTTCGTTGACAAAAGTCTGTATGAATAGTGTGTTTCGTGCAATTACAGATGAGGAACCCATTGCAAAAAGAAGAAAACGGAAACTCGTGGCAGAAAGAAAATTGACGTCGGCGAAGATGTCAAATACGCAATTCGCCGGATTATCCATGGTTTCTTTTTTAAAAATGAGATTCCGACACTGAAGATAATGTCACGTGCTATTTCTGACGATCAATCTTCACCCAAGTTATCTCGGAAAGTTCTTTTGAGAACTATGCACGAGATGAATAGTCGAAATCGGAAAAGTCTTACAAAAAACGAAAATGTCGAGAAAAACGAAATTGTTTTATAGCGAAGAAAATAGAACATGCGAGATTTTCGGATGTCAGACACAACAAATTATTATTTAGACGAGACTTGGGTAAACGAAGGGCATACCGTTTTAAAAGTATGGCAGGATTGCAATATTAGTAATAGAAGACAGGCATTTTTAGAATGGTACTCTACAGGACTCAAAGCACCATCTAGAAAAGGACGACGGATATCTAGAAAATGGTTTAAATGCGTTTGAATCACGGCGAACAGGAGATTGCCATGAAGATATGACAAGCGAAGTCTAAAGAAAACGAAGATAAAGAAAACGTATAGAGTATACATATCACACATTTTTAGAACCATCTAATAACAGTATTTTTCTTAAGTTAATAAAAAAAACATCACAAGTACAGTTAAAAACAATGTTAATAACTTGGATATTTTATTTAATTTTTTTTATTCAACCCCCTCTAAAATGATACGCCTATGGAATTTCGTTCCCCTCGCCCCTCACAGGGTATAGGTATTATTTGAAAGTAAAATATATACGTCATTTCATTTGAATAACATACCTATGTTTGGTTTTTAACTGTTTATTCGACAACCAATATAATATAAAATTATTTAAAAACAAGCGTTTCAAAATTCAAATTTTTGTAATACTTCTATACGTCTTCATATAGAAACATTTAATATAAAATACAAAATACATTAGAACATTTTAAACCATAACTCGATACCTAAATACCTACATAATTCAGTAGTTGAAATATAGTTAACTACCTATATGTATTAGTAGAGAGATTGTTGAAAAATTAGTAGGATCTTGGGAATTCCGAAAAAAATTTATATGAACAGTTACCTACTGGAAACGTATTTTGAATATAAGTAGGTAAAATAAATTTCCTCTGGTATTTAAGTTTTAACATTGGAAATGTTTATGTTTAGACAAGAGTATATGGGTACCAAGTTAGAAGTTTTCGTTCAAGGCCAAAAGACAGCGGTGTCGCGATCGAGTGACACAATACATGTAGATACCGCAGCGCTCGGCTCGTGAAGAGTACTGGGGAGTGGGGATTATTCATTGCAGCTATATTGGAAGAGGTGGCGCATTGCTAGTAGTGATGGGAATAATCGGGATATTTTCATAATCATAATTTTCATAAATTTAATAATTCGAGTGTAAACGAATGCCCAACGATAATTAAAATAAAAGTGTAGGCTACAAACGTATATTATTCTAAACTAACTAACAAAACCTCTACATATTATTCCTTTCATAGGGCCGTCAAAGCAGCCCATAAATACTTTACAGTTATCGAAACTGTCTCGCCCTGAAGGCAATTAAATACGTCTACCTAACACAAACAATAAACATATCGCTCAGCTGGTATGGTAAATTGAATAATGAATTTATTATTTGAATTGTTTCTTATTTATAATTTTTTAAATAAAAAAGAACGCCTGGCAGCATTCACTGCATAATTCCCCATCGTGAAAGCTGCCTGGGTCACTTGGCCGCTAGTGTTTATTAATTATTAATCTTATGAATATTAGTTTTACCTGTAATATCAAAACTGTTCAAGTATAAGTAGTAATTCCGTTAATTTTACTTGCCCAAAAAATAGTAATGACGTCGAAAAAATCATATTTTATATACGGGGTGGCCACAAATTACAAAATCTCAAAATAAAATAGTTTTCGGGAAAACGCTATTATTTATAAAAGTTTTTACTTGTCCAAAAATAGTAACGACGACGACAAAAATCATATTTTTTATACGGGGTGATCACAAATTACAAAATCTCAAAAAATGTTTACTTTTCGGGAAAAGCTATTATTTATAAAAGTTTTTGCTTGCCTAAAGCAATGTCGACAAAAATTATGTTTATTATACGGGGTGGTCAAAAATTACAAAATCTTAAAATTCGGTAAGAGTAAAGTTTGTACTTTTGTGATCACCGCGTATAAAATTATACACTGTCGACAAAATTTTATTGTTTATAAAAGCTTATACTTGCTCAAAAAATAGTAATGACGTCGACAAAAATCATATTTTTATAAGGGGTGGTCACAAATTACAAAATCTCAAAAAGTGTTTAGTTTTCGGGAAAACGCTATTACTTACAAAAGTTTTTGCTTGCCTAAAGTAATGTCGACAAAAATTATGTTTATTATACGGAGTGGTCAAAAATTACAAAATATTAAAATTCGGTACGAGTAAAGTTTGTACCTTTTGATCACCACGTATTAAAAAATTATGATGATTTTGCCACAATTATGTTTTTATATGGGGTGATCAAAAATCACAGTTATCTTCGATAAAAATCCGCAAAAATCATATTTTTTATACGGGGTGGTCGCACATTACAAAATCTCAAAAAATGTTTAGTTTTCAGGTAAACGCTATTATTTTTTTTTTGCTTGCCTAAAGTAATGTCGACAAAAATTATGTTTATTATACGGGGTGGTTAAAAATTACAAAAATAAAATATTATTTATTAAAGTTTCTACTTGCCCAAAAAATAGTAATGACGTCGACAAAAATCATATTTTTTATACGGGGTGGTCACAAAATACAAAATCTCAAAAAATGTTTAGTTTTCGGTAAAACGTTATTATTTATAAAAGTTTTTGCTTGCTTAAAGTAATGTCGACAAAAATTATGTTTATTATACGGGGTGATAAAAAATTACAAAATTGTAAAATTCGGTAAGAGTAAAATTTGTACTTTTTGATCACCACGTATAAAAAACTAATAATGATTTTGCCACAATTATTTCCATACGGAGTGATCAAAAATCACAGTTTACTCTTCGACAAGATTCATATTTTTTTTACGGGGTGGTCGCACAGTACAAAATCTTAAAAAATTTTTAGTTTTCAGGAAAACGCTATTATTTTTAAAAGTTTTTGCTTGCCTAAAGTAATGTCGACAAAAATCATATTTTTTATACGGGGTGGTCACAAATTACAAAATATCAAAAAATGTTTAGTTTTCGGGAAAACGCTATTATTTATATAAGTTTTTGCTTGCTTAAAGTAATGTCGACAAAAATTATGTTTATTATACGGGGTGGTCAAAAATTACAAAATCAATTCAAGAGCAAAATTTGTACTTTTTGATCACCACGTATAAAAAACTAATGATGATTTAGCCACAATTGTTTTTATACGGGGTGATCAAAAATAACAGTTTTCTCTTTTCAAATTTTAAGATTTTGTAATTCTTAACCACCCTGTGTATAAAACACAATTTTTGACAGTCATCACTATTTTTAGGCAAACAAAAACTTTTTTAAAGAATAGCGTTCATTCGAAAACAAAAAAAAATGAGACTGTAATTTTTGACCACCCCATGCAAGATAACCTGTTTAAAACGACAGGACCTTCAGGGTCAAACGAACAAAAAAATCGTAACACAACTGAGTTTTATTTTTATTCAATTCAATTGAGAAAATTTTACCAGTTGTGTCTGGTATTTTCAATACGCCTGCGATACTTGCGTAATATGTAAGATCTGTGATTGTTTTTTTAAGTTTAACTGCAAATCCAATATAAGTTGGTTAATTAAAAATTATGTTTATTATTTCTTACTACATACCTAACTCGTAAATTGAGATGTGTATTATATTAGTAATACTTAAGTTTTTCAAAAATAAAATGCTAAAAAATGATGTTTATATTTATATATATCCTTGTGTGTATAATAAACAGTTAATAGACCTATCCAGTCAGAGCAAGCGAGTAAGATAAATACAACGCAACTTGTATTGAATGAGACAATAACTCGGTGCGTAGTACGTTCTGCGCATTCATGTGGCAATTTGTGACAGTATCCATACTCAATATTATATTAAATTATTAACTAACGTGTTATTCTAAATTTATAAAATGCTAGGGACCCAATCGTACGCCAAACATTATTAATAAACACGTAATAAACACTTAATAAACATAAGCATGCTAAAGCCACTCTGGAAGTTGCCACAAGCATGCATGCGCACCATAGTATTTGACGTATTCGAAACAACTCAAAAGGATCGGTATATTATGTTTCATATATTTTGTTATAATTTCCAATGTCTCCGATAGTTGCAAGGATTGCGAAATCTGTGAATTTTTCCTAAAGACACCTTAACGTTAAGAGTAGGTATTATTACTACAGTAATTTAAGAAATCTGAAATTTCGATGTGCCTACTTGACATAGCAATCCATTGTCTGCTACGCATCTCATCAGTTGGAAAATGTATTGGGTCTCTGTCCCTTTTCACAATTTGTATTACCAGTCATATACACATATATCGCACTTCCAATAACACATTAACACCACATTTAAACAAACAATATAATAATCATACCAAAAAGATCATATGACTAATTACCACTATCCTAATACTTTATAATCTGGTTAGCCATAAAGACAAGTAGGTGCATGTCGTCTTACCAATAGAGAGACAATATTAGTCAGCAGCCACCTAAGCCAGAGAGCCAATAGTAGTGTGACGATTTGGGGTTGTTTACCTCCTACTTTAAGTTGAATAGAGGTAAACACAAATATTATAATATAATACATTTTATTTGCGCATTCTTTATTCTCTATTTCACTTCAAAGAAACTAAAAGTCGCAAAAAGTAGTTCAGAAGATGCGGTCAACTTCGGGATGGGGTGGGTCAGGTACGCGAGCGTAATGTACTGCATCTCACTTTTAGACCTCCCTTGCTGGCTTACGTCCCAACGGTTTAAGTTTCTGGTCCCATTTAGGCTCGAGAAAATATAATATAGGCACTTACTATCTATTCACTTATGTATGATATCAATAAGAGCATATAAACAATATGCGTGACGTTGTCACATAAGAGTTGTGCGTGCGCACGTCCCCACCGCGAATCGCACCAAGTAGGCCATTGCTACTGGGTCAAGTACGGCGTAAATATTATGAAACGGCACCGAGCAGATTCTATGGCAAAAATGGAAAGTGCTCCGAATAGTAAACGGCGGGGAAAGTTTGTTGTTCGGATTCGCTTTCGATTATTATTATTTAATTTTATCGAGGCGCCGCAATGTTACGGCAGAGCAGGGCAGTCTCGTCTCGGAAATTGTGTGTCGCAACAGGGGCATGTTAAGGAGGGCGATCGATTACAGGATCATCCTACTCCAAGGTGGTACGGAACTGACCGTACGTACCGATGGAGGCCCGACAGTTCCCATTTTCCCCGCAAAAAATGAACTGCTAATGTTACGAGAATAAGAAGGTTTTACTTTCTTTTAGAGACTGGCACAAAAATATCAGGAATCATATACATTCCTCACGAGCATACATTCATTCTTTACTTAGATTGTATTTGCATTGCGTGATTCGGCCCTTTTTGATGCTTGGCTTCTACCCTATTGTGGGTACTTTAGCCGGTTGTTTAATGTTATTATTTCTGCGTGCTCTTTGGCTGCCCGTTTTTAGATTTGTTCTGTTTGCTCGGTTTAGTTTGACGTACGGTTTTAGGTTTTCGGGATATGCGCGTTAGTTAATTTTTTGTTATCATTGTTACTTAATAGTAAATTTGTTAGTTTACATAAAAAAGCGGCTGTAAAAGCGTGGATACAAAGTTCTATACTCTATCCAACGAGAGAATGGACTTGCTTTGCGCATCGGCGACTAAAGAGGAGGGGCTCTGTGACGAGCTACGCAGGACCGTCATTCGATGAAATAAATTCGTAAGTAGGTGAAATAAATTTTATTTTGAAAACATGAAAACATTTTATTAAAAACCCTAAATTTTATATAAACCCTAAATATTCCTAAAATAGACATTTTATGATATTTTTATTTTTTTTAATTTTTTTTAATACACCGCAACTTATTTAACGCACAACCAAAAAGTTAACTCAAATTTGACGTTATGTATTTTCGACAATTTTTGTTCGTTTTGGTCGATTTTTTTTTCAAATTGTAGGTTTTTCTCTTAGGAATATCACTGTCTTAGTTGTTTTGATTTTGATATTATACCAGGTGCTATAAAAATGTTATGTTTTTTTCCGAAATTTCAAAACGTCCTGTGGGCTATACAAGGTATTGCAAGTTATTGCAATTATAGCCAATTTAAAGCCTCATGTTTTTTCTACATTTACTTTTTTTATTCATTTGTTTATCTCTGTTACTGAAATACACCGTTTTGAAACACCATATGCTTTTATTCACATGAAATGCATTTATCGGACAGCTCAAACAGCTAGCAAGCTATGGAAATCGAAGATTACACGTCATAAACTGACAACTGTGTCATTAGTTTTTTGTTGACAGTCCAGCAATAATTAGTGAATAATGGAACGCCAAACCAGAAATTTAACTCGTGATGAATGTGTTGAGGCAGCTACATTACATGGTGAAGGGTGGAGTTACAACCGCATAGCTGGAAGGTTGGGAGTGTCTCACACAACTATAGCGAGAGCAATTCAAAGGTACGCGGAAACAGGAGAACATTCCAGACGGGCCGGTCAAGGTAGATCTCGTGTTACCGCTGCTATCCAGGATCGCTTTTTAAGAGTAAATGCTGTAAGACAACGATTTATAACTGCAACACATTTAAGAGGACAACTTCAAGACGCAGGTGGTCCACTCATATGCGTTCAAACTGTACGCCGACGACAGAGGGAGGCAAATTTAAGACCCAGGATTGCTGCTCGAGGACCCGCATTAACAGTAGATCATCGAAGAGCCAGATTGAATTTTGCCAATGAGCATGTTAATTGGATGGAAGCAGATTGGGAACGTATTCTGTGGACTGATGAGTCAAGGTTCAGTTTGTATAATTGTGACAGACGTAATCGCGTCTACCGAAGACCCGATGAGCGATACAGTCAATGCAATTTTTTGCACACAACTTTATATGGAGGTGGATACGGACTTGGTAACTGTGAATGGAAATCTCAATTCTGACAGATACATCACAGACATTCTTGAAGCACATGTTTTGCCTTATGTCCCCTATATAGGACACAATTTTTTACTTATGCAAGACAATGCGCGTCCCCACATGAGTCTTATCGTGAGAAATTATCTTGAAGAAGTAGGAATTGATCACATAGACTGGCCAGCCCGTAGCCCCGACCTTAACCCCATTGAACATGTTTGGGATTTTATCGATCGGCGGTTACGAAGTGAGGGACGACAACCCCAAAATTTACAAGAATTGGAAGGACGCCTAGTCGAATTATGGAATGGCCTAGATCAGAACCTAATCAGAACTTTGGTTTTAAGTATGAACCAAAGATGTCGGGAGGTCATTCGCGGAAGGGGTAGAAACACCAGATACTAATTCTCTATTTACTTTTGTTTTGTTTCCTGTTATTCGTTGTTTTATTGATTAAAGCAATCCATTTTTCTCGGTATGTTTTTTGAGTTTTTGTCCTTTTAAGACCTTTTTCTCTTCTAAAACACCTTGCATCTCTGAATAAATTATAAGATATCAAGGAAAACAGAACGCAAAATGAGGCATTGAACCAGTATAATGAGTAATAAATAATGAGCACTTGACAAAAAAGAAAGTTAATAAATTTAATAAAAATCACGTCAACTCAAAAATTGGATATTTTATGAAGTAACAGAGATAGACAAATGAATAAAAAAAGAAAATGTAGAAAAAACATGAGGCTTTAAATTGGCTATAATTGCAATAACTTGCAATACCTTGTATAGCCCACAGGACGTTTTGAAATTTCGGAAAAAAACATAACATTTTTATAGCACCTGGTATAATATCAAAATCATTCGTTTTACCAAAACAACTAAGACAGTGATATTCCTAAGAGAAAAACCTACAATTTGAAAAAAAAATCGACCAAAACGAACAAAAAATGTCGAAAATAAATAACGTCAAATTTGAGTTAACTTTTTGGTTGTGCGTTAAATAAGTTGCGCAATTTTTGTATATTTTTTAGGTTGTTTCTTTTTTGGTTTTTTCTCTCTCTTTTTTGTTTATTTTTGTCTATTTTTTGTTTCTGTTTTTTGTTATTTTGATTTTTTCTAAATATATTTCTATTAGTGGCGGGGGCTAGGGAGTGAATGCATAGTTGTGTGATGGGAATTTTGGTGGTATTTTGGGGTATTTTTGGGCTTAAAAATTTGGGTCTCATCGCCTGTGTGATTGTTAGGTTATTATGTGTATCTCATTTGTTTATGAAGTTGGGCATGATTCTATCTGCATTTCATAGCATAGGTCTAAATACGGGGTGCTCGTTAGAAAACGTATTTCGCACCTGTGTGGACCTAACTATACTGTATCCAACGAGAAAATGGACTTGCACTCGAGCGAAAATTCGTCTGTTTTGGTCAGATCTCCGCCCCTTAGAACATTAGTTCAACGCCCTCAACGTCTTAATTGGCTCAGCAGGTAGCCAGGGCCGGCGGCCTGGCTCCGATACCTACCTGGTACCTAATTATATAAAGTACCTACTACTGCCTACCTATTCACAGTTTATATTTGTAGTCTCGCAAGTACGGTTATTTTAGTTGTGTTGTTTACGGTTGTGAAATAAGTTTTAAATCTATTATAAGAATGGCAGCAGCCAGAGACGAGATAAATCCACCATTATCGCCAATTAAGAAGAATAAAAGAGGCCAGGTAAAGAAATATAATAACAAATATGTTTTATTTAATACCCATACTATTCACCACCAGTAACCGTGGTCAATGATTTATTTTTGTTTTTAATTTTAGGTCGTGCATCAAAGTCAAAAAATAATTATAATAAATTTATATAAGAAATTAAAGGAAGACAATCCGCAAATGTCGTACGTTTTAAGAGACAGTTTTAACACTAACCAAACAAACGGGCATTGGAAAAACTACAATGAAAAAAATTTTAGCAGAATATAATAGAACCGGTCAGGTAAAGGAACCAAATATAACAAATATATAATCGATGAAACGGCCAAAGAACAGAATAAGATTGTACTGAGACTTCCACCGTATCATTGTGAACTGAACCCTATTGAAATGGTTTGGTACGTGAAAACTAACAATAAATCTTTCAAATTACCAGAGGTGAAACGATTGCTTGAAGAAGGCATTGCACGAGTAACATCTGAACATTGGAAGAATTTCATTCGTCACAGTATAGAGGAAGAACATAGGTTTTGGGAACTTGACCATATTGTTGACAGTTTAATCGATGAAATCCCACCACTAATAATTCACGTAAATGGTCAAAGTGATTCTGATAGCGATACAGACTAATTTAAATTTATAATTATATGAAACAATGTACTACTGTTGTAGCTAAATATTTAAAAAAATAAAAATATCATAAAATGTCTATTTTAGGAATATTTAGGATTTATATTACTTTCATAACGCTCATACATTTATAATAAATTTATGTTAAATAAATAAAATGTTTTCATGTTTTCAAAATAAAATTTATTTCACCTACTTACGAATTTATTTCATCGAATGACGGTCCTGCGTAGCTCGTTACAGAGCCCCTCCTCTTTAGTCGCCGATGCGCAAAGCAAGTCCATTCTCTCGTTGGATAGAGTATAGTGCGTAATTTTCAAGCCGTAGAGCTAGTGTAGACTGTGGACCGCTGTACTACAGTCTCCGAAAGGATGATACCATTTTTTCACGTGTCGCGTCCTCGCATATTCACAACGCTTGAGGGAGAACCCACTTTCAGACATGATAATGTGCGTTATCAAGTGGCTAAAATGTTCTAAATTGTTTAATGTGGTTTTAAATTAAATAAAATTTCATTGGTCAGAGGCAAAGACGCGGGATTTTGGTGGATATATTGTCGCATGCGCTGTTTCATGCATGTTTTGGCGCGACAGTGGCGTTTCATTGTGCCTTATGCACGGTTGATTCGCGATATAAATTATAATATTGTGTTATACGCGAGTGTTTAGTATTTTTACGCGATGGAAGCAACGAATGCAATCAGTAGTGGTTCTAAAACCAATAATTCCAATCGTAAGCGACCGAATTTAACAGGAGGAGAACTGAAAATGATCAAAAATGTTTACGAAAGAATATTGGAACGGTATTCTGGAATCACTAAAACTGAGGCAGTTGATATAATATGCGCTTCGTTGAGAAAAGTCTGCGTGAATGGTGTGTTTCGTGCAATTACAAATGAGGAACCCATTGCAAAAAAGAAGAAAACGGAAACTCGTGGCAGAAAGAAAATTGACGTCGACGAAGATGTCAAATACGCAATTCGCCGGATTATCCATGGTTTCTTTTTTAAAAATGAGATTCCGACACTGAAGATAATTTCACTTGCTATTTCTGACGATCAATCTTTACTCAAGTTATCTCGGAAAGTTCTTTTGAGAACTATGCACGAGATGAGTTTTCGTCATATAAAACAAAATGGCAAAAGTCTTATTGATAAAAACGAAATTGTTTTATGGCGAAAAATTTTTTGGAAAACATGCGAGATTTTCGGATGTCAGACAGAAAAAATTATTATTTAGACGAGACTTGGGTAAACGAAGGGCATACCGTTTCAAAAGTATGACAGGACTGCAATATTAGTAATAGAAGACAGGCATTTTTAGATGGACAGGACTCAGAGCACCATCTGGAAAAGGACGACGGCTGATAATTGCGCACGTCAGAAGTGCATCAGGATTTTTGAAAAATGGTTTAAACATGTTTGAATCGCGGCGAACAGAAGATTACCATGAAGATGACAAGCGAAGTCTAAAGAAAACGAAGATAAAGAAAACGTATAGATTATACATATCACACATTTTTAGAACCATCTAATAACAGTATTTTTCTTAAAACATGCGAGATTTTCGGATGTCAGACAGAAAAAAATATTATTTAGACGAGACTTGGGTAAACAAAGGACATACCGTTTCAAAAGTATGACAGGACTGCAATATTAGTAATAGAAGACAGGCATTTTTAGAAGGACAGGACTCAGAGCACCATCTGGAAAAGGACGACGGCTGATAATTGCGCACATCAGAAGTGCAGCAGGATTTTTGGAAAATGGTTTAAACATGTTTGAATCGCGGCGAACAGAAGATTACCATGAAGATATGACAAGCGAAGTCTAAAGAAAACGAAGATAAAGAAAACGTATAGAGTATACATATCACACATTTTTAGAACCATCTAATAACAGTATTTTTCTTAAAACATGCGAGATTTTCGGATGTCAGACAGAAAAAAATATTATTTAGACGAGACTTGGGTAAACAAAGGACATACCGTTTCAAAAGTATGACAGGACTGCAATATTAGTAATAGAAGACAGGCATTTTTAGAAGGACAGGACTCAGAGCACCATCTGGAAAAGGACGACGGCTGATAATTGCGCACATCAGAAGTGCAGCAGGATTTTTGGAAAATGGTTTAAACATGTTTGAATCGCGGCGAACAGAAGATTACCATGAAGATATGACAAGCGAAGTCTAAAGAAAACGAAGATAAAGAAAACGTATAGAGTATACATATCACACATTTTTAGAACCATCTAATAACAGTATTTTTCTTAAGATAATAAAAAAAACATCACAAGTACACTTAAAAACAATGTTAATAACGTGGATATTTTATTTAATTTTTTTTATTCTGCCCCTCTAAAATGATACGCCTATGGAATTTCGTTCCCCTCGCCCCTCATGTCCCTGAGCCGTCCGTGGTGATGAATTACTCCACACTATTTCGGAACCAGGGTATATTATATCTAATTCTAAGTGCTTCTATACATTTATACATTTTTTCTAAATTTTAGATTAATCGAGCCTTTCGTGCCTCTCTTCGTAATAACCGCGATATACCTATTGTTGTTCCATGTCCAGTTGCTGTCTCCGCGTTGCTCCATAAAGCGAACAAAGTTGCGAAATAATCTTAACATATATAAACAGGCACGGCATCGATAAATTATTTAAATAATGCTCAATTTGGTAAAGCTAAATTGCTCAATTACCGCGTTCGAGTCGGTTTGTTATCTGGGTCGGCAATTGCATACTATTCGATTAATTCTTCAAGTAATCCACGTTCTTAATTTGATCACCTCCACGGTCGATATTTTTTTCGCGTTTACGTTAATTTCCAATTTCAAAATAATAAAAAAAAAAGTTTATTTTGTAACGCGTATATTTATCGTGGCTCGTTCTTGGCACAAATAACGAAATCTACATGGCATTTTGTTTGAATTGTAGGTGAGCTGTTGTAACGGTTTGTAACTGGTACACACACCCCACTTCCATAGAGAATTTTTATCATCGCGGAATGCGTTTTTGAAATTCTACCATCGACAGGACCGAATATAATAGGATTTTAGTGTCCATCTGGATTGCGATAAATCCAAGGAATATTTAATCAATGACGCTCTAGTCAAATCGTATCTTTTATTTTCCAAGCGGCCTCCAAATACGTCATACTAAAATATCAGACTTGCTCCGAAGGAAGTTGTGCAAGGAATTTATACAAGAGGATTCCTCATTTCGCCCGATTCGTCGCCAGTCGTGACGTCACCGTTAAAATGTGTGGAGATCTGGAGATACGTATTTTTTTAAATTAGGTCGTTTAACAATTTTTTTAAGGTTTAAACTAAAAAAAATACATTTTTCAAATAAGCATTTAACTAGAAAGGGAATTACGTTTGCAGCTTGAATGAGCAATATAAATAAAATAGAAATAGATAGCGGTCTGATCTTATCTTAATAATAAACGTGTACAAAATTGTTTCTATTTCCTGAAAATATCGTCAATAATATTATATTAATTTTGGAAAAACAGGCATATACCTAAACCCAAATAAAATACACTTAGTTATTGCCTCGGTTATTGCATATTACAAATATTTGTATTTATATTTATAAATATGATAATATGTAATTATATGAGTATGTAAACATTTTGCTACCTTTGAATCTTCTCATGTAGTTTGTGTGTGTTATTTTATAAGCACAAGGAAAAATAATCACATGAAACAACAAATTAATACTTATATGTATACCCCAATATAGTGATTTCATTCTCTATTACTTATTGTAACTGATACAGTAACAAAACCTATTCATTTGGCACAAAAACTGCAGAAATACTTCAGAAAAAAGTTGTTCAAATAGACAAAATAGACAAACAACTTAAGAAAAACCACACAAATTCGCGACGTCAACACATAAGATTCCACCGACTACAGCGATCTGTGAACTTTCGTTACGTCACAACCGTTCAATACTCCGTCCGCCAAAAGGCCAACGTTGCTCTTATGGCTATATAGTCCAAGCATTGGGGGGTTTCTATTCGCAAAAGGCCGGAAAGAAATGTAATTTGGTGGGATGGTAGTCATAGATCCCCTGACAGTACACCTGAGTTTGCGACCTTGGGGGGTTGCCGCTCGAGAGGTGGAGGGATGAAAACTCTTGCGTCGCGACGCAATACGGATCACAAAAGAACCAGCTCCAGAGGTTTTACTTGAGGATGATGACGAATGACAACGAAGGCGAGTCAGTTTTACAACGTCGCAAGCGACTCAAATTAAAATAAACCGAGATATCAACGGTGATCGACCGAAAACGCACCAATCAACTATACCTCAAGGGTGGTGTGGAAATGAGTTGAAAATTATATTTTCTTGTATCATGTATGCACAAAAATAATAAATGTGGCGCCCAGGTCAACAATAAGAAGTAAATATTGACCATAAAAATAAACCGATAATTCAAAACCATATCAGAGTATGTAAGTATAGGTATAGGGGGCGCTTTTTCCCATGCTTGGACTAATATGCATTATAGGCAATTAATTATTCTATAATAAAATATAAAATAAGTATTTTTGATTAAATGTTTTCTTACATATTTCCATATTTACGAAAAAGAGATCGATTAGTGGCTTTATTAACATACATGAAATAAGCCTTAACATGGCGGCGGGGCGGGGCGTGGCCTATTGTCGCCACTGTCTCTATATAGTCACTGTACCTACGCCATAGAAGGAGTGTATGTATTCAATCCGCAAGCTTCTTTCGTTCAGTCAAATTATGGAAAACTAACGCCACCGTATTGATGGATATCCTGAGGATACTAAAGATCTAAGCACAAAATTCGTGGAGGAATCTCGAATGCATGCTTGTTTGACGATACGATGAACCCAATCGGATCGCAAGAAAGCTGCCAACATCTTGGTACAGAAAGCCATGGAAGACGTCGATAGGATCATAATCAACACAGCGATAAGCTATATGTCCCATTTTATTGACTCTCTAATAGTTCTTGGAGAAGATATAGAGGCAAAGCAACACAAGCGAACATCTCTTTCCTTGCACCTGCGAAAGGAAACGTTTTGCGACGTATATACTTGATAAGCAATATAGCAGATGGAATTTTTGCAGAAAACATACCATTTTTGCATGTATTTAGCGGCTGCGGCCGACGCAATATCGCCCGTTTTCCATTATTAGGGAAAAATGTCTTAATGTGTTGCGAAAAAACCCTTTCATAAAAAAGTTATAAAAGTATTTTTTTAAAAATGTGCCGGCAAAGAAGCCATAGCTAAAACTGGAGAATACTTTCTTCTCCGACTTTGCAGCTGCTATAAAATTAATTTATACCTCTGAACACTTATAGGCACAAAAATGCTTCATAAAATGAGCTTCGCGTCATTGCCTGGTACAGAAGCAGCAGCAAGACAACATTCATTCCGAACGTATCATTAGCTACAGAAATGGATTGGAGGGAAAAACCTGCAGATCAATGGGGATGGAGGAAGTTCTTAACCTAATTTCTTGTAAATTCAAAAAAAGGATGTCGTGGAGCATATTTGTATGTAGAAGAGCAGGGCTCAACTGTTCTATAGTTTGCTAGAACTGTGACAATCGATGTGATGACTTAAGGATTGGAAGATAGTGATGAAGATAGAGACACTGGTACGATCTTAGAATCACATCATAAAATGAAATAGATACAGAAAGTCGAGAAGAAGCTACTGCGTTAGAAGGGACCCCATATGAGTCCCGAGACTTCGCTGCCTTCAACTAGCAAAAATAAGGATAAATCTGGCACCTTCGGATACCAAAGCGAAAAAATATGATTTTAATTTGTCAATTAATATGTGTATTATGCCTACTGGGGAACCGACAGAAGAAACCGCGCCAGATAGGTACTCACTCTACCTCATAGTGGTGTGGAAATGGGTTGTTTTGTAGCGAATTTCCTATTCTTTTATTTGTTACATTACCATGTGGCTATGAAAGCAACGAGTAATTTTCTACCCGTCGCAATGTGGGACAGAAACCCCTTAAAATTGTGATTTATTCAAAAATATGAATCTGCAAATATCTTCCCATTTGTTAAATCATGGTTAAGTAGGCTATGAAGCATCCCAAAACAGTCGAATCACATTGATGCGTTGCTTGGAGACGCGTACAAAAGTTTGACGTATTTGTTATTGTTAGCAGTAATTAATTAATCTTATCAAAAAGTTGCATTTTATAACCGGTCAAAACTTGTTCGCGAATTACAAAATATTTTGCGATGAATAACGTTCAAGCAGGTAAGTTAATGATTCTTTTAAGTCATTAGTTTTCTGTCATTCATTTGGTGACGCTAGAATATTTGGCAATTATTACATATTGGTGCAAATGTTTGCAACAAAATACATATTTAGTTAGTAGGTATACAAAGCGGATTCTAATCCCCCCCACCACCACTACTTTCTGTAGTGACGTCAGAGGTGTATGAATGTCCAATGATCCGCCTACGTTCAAGATGCCGACCAATGGGAGCTTAGCCACGCCTACTAATTAGTATTCACTAATTTGACCAAAAATATTTGAATGTTCTACATATAGATACATATTTTTTGATACCTAGTTTTTTTCTTTGATCTTGCTTTTCAATAAAAAAAATTATTTGTGCAACTTTTTGCCTAGTTTACCTACAATGTGGGACAAATTAAACTTCAACACTTTTTATCTTTAAATTTTGATGTGATTTGATTTATTTTTGGCAGGTGGTTAGGTTTGTATATTCCCGCAAAGTTGTCAAATTTTCGGCTAAAATTTTATACAGTGGCGTAGTTACGAACATCCTTCTAAAATGGCGCATAGAAAGTCAATAATAATAAATCATTATCAATGTTGTATCTTCTCTTTCTTACTAAAAAAAGTCAAAATATAAGCCCCTTTTTTATAGACGTACGATCTCATCGAATTCTAAAAATAGATATTTTCGAAAGGGGAAAAGGTGTTAGGGAGATTTCGAATACTCTACTGTCTGTAACTTATACTCTATTCTCCAATCTGCCAAAAGACAAATGAACAAAAAATTAAACAAAGATCAATGAATTTGAGTAACTAATTTACACAAAAATTGAATCAAGTTTTTCGTACAAAATCAAAATTCATTAATAAGAATAGATTGTGGCTGGACCATTCCATAACTTTACCGTGCTGTCCCGGTAAAGTTGGGAGTCCTAAAGACAATTTAAATAATTTATTAAGTTATTCTGGAAAATTTAAAAGAACCAAACATTTACGGAAATTGGAAACTTGTTTTAAGCGTTTTATAACAACTTTTTTTAAATGACTCCCGTAAAAATACCTAAACTTAACATTATTTGAAAACATTTCGATGTATGCTAACTTGTTTATTTAAAATGAACAAGCTCGAAATTGTAGACATACGCATAAACATTAGTGTTATGATAACTGGCGTGTCTAAAGGTTAACAAATGAACGGCCCAAAGTACTCAACGTATTCTACTGAATTACACAGATATTGGGTGAAAGAAGAATAGAATCCTGAAATTTTAGTTTGTTTGTTGAAATAGGCAAAAATGGGTGAAAATACCAACCTTGAGATCCTTGAAGAATATCGAATTCCGTGCCCAATCGACTTGAGAAAACAGATTTTGGTCCAACACTTTACACATAAGTTCAAACAAATCCACTTCACACTGATTGTACGTTTGGCTCTGCAAGAGTCCATATAAAGAGTTTTGCCACTCGCGGTCGTCGATGGCCTGAACGAAGTCTCTGATTAAGGGCGACGCTTTACTAGAGGGAGGTACACTACTGCCTGGAACTACAGTTTCGAATTGGAACACTTTGGGACTAAGAGAATGAGGTGACGTGGTGGTGGAGTTCGCCTGGGCCCAGAGCTTGTTGTCGGGGCCCATCACCATAGAGGTAGGCTGGCCACCCTGGAGCCCGACGATCTGTAGGGCGGGTTGCTGGTTGGACGCGGATTGTACTAAGTTGGAATTGACTTGACCGAGTACCACTGCGATGGGGCTAGGCGAGGAATCCGGCGACGACGTCAGCGATGACACTTGGGGAATTTGGATTTCTTGCTTGATGTGGATGTTGAAGGGCGACGTGCCGGGCTGACTGCTGTACATGTCCCCGCCCATGGAGCCCCGGAGAGTCTGCACCGCCAACTGTCTCTGCCGCATCATCTGCAGTTTTCTTGCCCTGTCTCGTTTATACATTGGTCCGAATTTGTTTCTGCCGCCTCTCATCCGATCTGCTCGTACGGCTGAAAATACATGGCGGTTAGAGATACTCAAATATTAACCGACGTACTAACGGGACCACCGCAAGTATAGCTCATAGGCTATGAATGAACATACAAATTTTGCAAATAAATTTAATTGTGTCGCGGTTGAAACAACGCGGAAGCCGTCATGTCTGAACTAGCCCTAAGAATATTTAGCGCTCTGTTTTCAGAATGGAACATATTATGTAGGGCGTTATCGTTATGGGGGGTATCTAGGGGCATTAGGGGCACGTGCCCCCCCGGATTTTAATTTTAATTTTGGTATTTTTGTCATAAAATACGAATCTTGTTGAAATAATGTTAAATTTCGTAAATATATAATTTCTATAAGAGGCTTGCGGTACGTTTCGGGGTGAAAGAGGATGCTGCCGACGCTGCAGTATGTAATTAAATAAGCTAGCCTAGTCCAAAAAATATAATAGGAAAAATGACAATACTGAATGTCCTGCATTTATTTCAAGATGGTATTATTAAATATCAAAAAAAAATTCTTGTAAGAATCTTTATTTTTATATAAACGGATTTTACATTAAAATTCCCAAAGTGCCAGGATAATGCGTGACCTTGAAAATTTTTGGCTGCGGCGCTTGTTATTCGCCGCGGCTGCCACTGTACAGATTTGTTGTGTGCCCCCCCCCCCCCAAAATCCAAGTCTGGTTACGTTACTGGATGTAACAATATGATAAACTAAGTTATTGATTTTAAAATTCAAAAAATTGCCATTATTTAGAATTATACTGAGTATATCTTGACGAACATTGTGTAAATATTATTTTGAGATTAATAATAATAATTTTATTAATGTTAGATACAATTATGTTACAAAAGTATAAGTGATATTAAATAAGTTTTCAGTCAAGGTCAGAACAGGTTATACAAAGCCGATTTCGATTTTTTTTTGTTTGAAAGGGCGATTCTTGCGGTTGACTATTTTGTAATTGGCTTTCCAAAAAGAATGGTATTTTTTAATATGTACAGCCTTTAAAAACCGATTATGATTTTGACACGAAATTTGATTATCGCTGTGGAGTGAAATTTTATTTGTATTGAATTCTTTGGTTGGTCACGGTGTTTACCATTCTTTTTTCAATATTCTCTTTTTTGAATCACCTCTCTAGCCCCTTCAGCAACGAAGATGCGACATTTTAGATGAAACGGTGTTATTAAGTTTGATATTCAACAAGGAGGCCGTGGAGCTGAAAATATCTAAAAAGTTCATCGTTTAAGAATAGCGTTTTCGATTATAGACGCTGAAATAATTGTTACTTACAAGTACAAACAACATGAAAAAGAAATAACAAACAAAGTTGCCGTGGTGAAAACACACATAATTCTTTACGGGCATCGCTGGTAATTCCACCCCATACCATTAGTGAACCACCGCCAAAACTCTCCCTTTCACTGAACATACCATCCTCGTATCTTTCCCCACGCCTTCTCCAAACCCTCCGACGCCCGTCTACTGATCTCAACATGAATCTTGATTCGTGAGTGAATAAAACTTGAGACCATTGCAACTCATTCCAAACAAGATTAATTCGAGCAAAATCCAAACGAGCTACTCGATGTCGTCGAAGTAATCGCATTCCAATAGCAGGCCTTCTTGCAATAAAACCGAGACTCCTGAATCTACGACAAATTGTTCGATCTGACACAACTGTTCCTCGTACGTTTCTTAAATTTCGGTTTGTGATCACAGCTGTTTGATAGGGATTCCTCGATATTTGCAGACCAATAAATCGATCGTCAATATTTTGCATAATCCTGCCTAATCCTAAACTACCCGAACCTGGACGTCTGCTGTATTGGCCCGTTTCTCGGTAGCGCTGGATCGCTCTTCGGACAGTTATTTCTGGTAGACCACCAATACTAGCTGCATATATTTGACTCCTTCCATCTTCTACCAAAGCCACAACTCTAGCTACTTGTATTGGACTAATTTGCACTGGCATTTTCTTTTAGAACGTTAACTGAATTATTGTTTTTCACGAGAATTCAACTGAATCTTTTGACGTTTCAGTGTTAATCGTTACCATAGCCTCCTTGTTAAATATCAAACTTAATAACACCGTTTCATCTAAAATGTCGCATCTTCTTTGCTGAAGGCGCTAGAGAGGTGATTCAAAAAAGAGAATATTGAAAAAAGAATGGTAAACACCGTGACCAACCTAAGAATTCAATACAAATAAAATTTCGCTCCACAGCGACATTCAAATTTCGTGTCAAAATCATAATCGGTTTTTAAAGGCTACATATTAAAAAATACATTTTTCATGGAAAGCCAATTACAAAATAGTCTTCCGCAAGAATCGCCCTTTCAAACAAAAAAAAATTATCAAAATCGATAGGCTAGTTTAAAAGTTATTGAACATCAAATTTGGGACAAAATCTAGGTGCGCCACTTTTCATATCCTATAGTTTATGTGCATTAAACTTATTTGAAACTGGCATTTGAAACAACATTTTACAATGATGTCAGTCACGTATTTCGGTAATAACGTCTGCATAAATAGTGGTTGATGCAAACGCACAGTCTCAGTCAGTAGCCATTAGCTAGGCGCTATGAAATTTACTCAATGTTACTATTATTAAACTATGATGATGCCCACTCAGTCAAAATTGAAAGTTCAAACCGTTAATACGCGATTTCTCTTATATAACCTTTTTGGAAATACATTACATCGAGATAGAGCAAGAATCCATACGTCTGCTATAAAAATATACCGGGTCTTAAATAATGTTTGTAAACTACCTGGCCATGCTTTATGCAATTACCAAGCAACTTATTATACAATACTATATATTCTCAGTGACGTAGGTATATCTATCCAAAATTTAAAATTGTTTTTATTATAAAGTACATCTTGCATGTGTTTGCCTTTTTTAAGATGATAAGTTAGCCTGTTGTGTATGGTGAAAGTTATCCATTACTTTTTGTCTCTTTGATGGCATTTCTTCATCGTTAGATTCTGTTGCTGATTCGACAAACCTTCCCGATTCTGGTAAATCTTCCAAATCTTCAAGACCATCACCGTCTCCGTCTCCAATATTATTTCCAATCTGCAGTGGTTCTTCATTCACAATTTCATCTGAATCATTAACTCCCTCGTAGGTTTTTTCTTCCACATTGGAGCATGTTTCAGAACCATGACAATTTGAGCATAAATTTGTGCATTTTAAACCATGTTTTCGGCAGCCACATTTAAACTGTTACATCCTGTTTCACAGCTGCAGCAAATGGTTTTGAGCAATATTTTTCTCAAAATAGATGTCTTATTAAATATTAACTTATTTGGTTGTTAATTATTATTGTAGTATATTTCGATTTGCATTTTTCGAGTAATTAAAGTGTTAATTTTAACAAATAGCTCGAAATTTACACGAACATTCAATCATTCCGCATGGCTGTATGTGATAATTTTTTTTAATTTTACGCTTCTTTTGTACTGTCTGCCGACACTTTAGCTAGCTAACCTAGCTTTAGCCTAGCTAACTGTCTGCTAATAATTTTCCCTGTTTCTCAACAACAAATAAAAGCTATTTACATAATTATAACCCATGTATCTTATAAAATTTTTAATATCGAAAGTTCACCTGTCTGACCGGCCGCCCCGGCTTTAAGCACGGGATCGCGCAGGCAGACAGGACGATTTGAACTTGGTTACACAAGAGGATCCTTTACAATATAAATCAGCCATGTAGCGATGATAATTTTTTTTATGCAGCTCTTAGACTATACATGTTAGAGCAATCAAATTGCGGACGGGAATTTTTGCAAGGTAAACCCTTTTTTTTACTAACCCGACATACAGGGCTATTATAGGTCTAACTGAATTTTAATAAAAATGAAAGCATTTTTAAGGTAGATTTGAGATAAATTTCGAAAACGCCGACAGACGGCCAACTAACAGCAGCAGACGTATCCGACCCCATATTACATATTATGAAATATATAATGTTAAAAACAAGAAACTAAACAATAATTCTGTAATAATACTGAAATAAAATTCGCATTTATACGTATATAAGATCACATTATGTATTTCAACAATCATCGGCTTCATCTTCAGATGAAACATAAATATTTATTTCTTCACTTTCTATATCAGGTTCCACATGGGGATCTTTTAAAATTTAAAAATCTTTTAGAATTTCGCTTCCTTCTCGGTTGCGTAGTTCCAGACAGCACAAATTTGATCGACTCTGCATCTTCGAAATAAGTACAACACTACATGGAGGCAACATACTACCGTCAAATTTTTTCAATTTTCAAATGGAGTAAGTAATACTCCATTCGGACTGAAGTTTGAAATAAATAGATCAAATCTAGCTTCATTTACGTTTCGCAGATTAGGCTTTCCATATATGGCACAAATCAAATTTTCCACGCATACTGTCTGCTTACTGGAGAGCTTTTCACTCTCGCCAAATGTACTAAATATTTGTGGAGCGTTATCGTCTTTTCTCAGCAGTGCAAATGGTTTTACTTTGCCCTTTCTTGGTTTGTCAACACAAAGGAAACACAATCCATCTCGTTTCTTATAAGTTTCTTACTCCATCAATTAAAGATTTAGAGCGTGATAAACGAGCAAATATTTTTGAGATTTTTTTGATTCAAGGTCCCTGAACAACGACGACCATCCGATTTGACGAGAGCTCCTCGAAATTATAATTTCGAGATATCGTTAGTAAAATTTCTCTGCGAATTATGGAACAGTGATTTGTTTACAGAAATATTAAACATAAAAATTCTACTTTACATTTCACTCAAAAATTTCAAACCTTTTGTACCCTATGAGGCATATTATTTGCCGCTCAGCTCACGGTCTACATGCGGAACTATTCCTATTTACAACTTTTTTTGGAACACAAACGCTTGCAAATAAACTCGACTTGATATTTTTCGCAAATTAGTCGCCATCTTGGAACCGGAAGCCATTTTGTTTTGGCGCTGCTGGGAAAAGGCCCTTCATTTACAGGAATCAGTGTGCCACATTGTTTCACTAATGGTAGTTTATAGATATCTGATCTATTAACACCATACTAAGCACATACAGCTGCTATCTGTTATTATTGTACACAAAGTTTGTATCTGTACAGTATTGTAAGGTTTTTTTTCTAATTTCTAACGTACTAAATTGATGCAAGCAATTTATTCATGTTATATTATTTTATCGGTATTTTGCTTGTACATATTTTACGAGATATTTTATATAACACGAAAATATCTTTCCCATGTCGAGCAGTGTTGGAGATAGGCATCATGCTATCGTTAAACATCCCCGATGAAGCAACAATAAAACAGAAATTACAGAGAACCATGCCATGCGAGTTGATTGTGCCTATAATTATAATAGTACGAGTCTCTCTTCAAGGCCGCATTATAATAGACATCAACGTTTATTACAAAGTTCTTTCAAACAATTTTATTGTTGCATGCCAACGTTCACCGTATACGAACAAGGCACCGACAAACAAACGAATCCACCGGTATTTTCACTTTTGGCGACATATTTTTCCAAGGTTGAGCGACCGGGAAGAACGAAATCTACCATAATGGACGTATTTCTTGATGATGTGAATCAGTCTTCTGTATAATCTTCTGCTAATGAAACAGATGCCTTTTTTCCCATCCCTTATGCACCTGTTGCTATCATCTGCGGTACCTGCTCCTGTCCTGGGGAGACTTTGAGGTGTACCTATGACGGTGTATGTCAGTGGGCCATGCGGGCAGGCGGATTTCTTCGGCCATCGCATAATATCGCGGATCAACTTTCTCTGACCTTGAAACGTTGCATAACGAGTTATCGGCACACAAAGAAGTATCATTGAGAGCTATTAATAGAACTGCATCGGTCAGATCACTGTGCCAGAGCTTCAAAGCCACACAAGCGTGTACGGTACGCGCAGTTGGAACTATTCCAGTCGGCCAGAGCAGATGATTGACTCAAGGGCGGTAAATACTAAATAGCACATCCGCAGTCCGCGTTGCCTTGAATCGAACGTAGGCATGCTAGACCAAACATTCTAAATATTCCATTTCCTAACAGTATTTTTATACTAGAGCATCGAATGAGGCGGGATTTTTGGTTCTTGGGTTTTTGTTACTTTTTATAAATACGATGTAGTGTTGCATAAAAAATGTATTTTATGCTTACGATATTACTATACTTTGTTCGTAAGCATTAGACAGTAGAAATGACATTCTAACTGCCAATGATTCAGGCGTAAGGTTTCACACAGTTGTTAGTTTCAATGATTGCCTTGATTGGTGAAAGATTAATTATTTTGAGATCTGGTTAGCAGGGGAGACCCGGGCAGCCGGAACCACTTTATTTCAAACCCTGATTTCATTTTTAATTACAGTGCAATTGATATCGGTTTTGAATGACTCGTAGATCAGTATTTGAATAATGTTTCTAATTTATCAAATTGGCGATAATTTGAATAACAAATATTAATTTTGGTAAAAGTGCATTTGGTTCTTTTTGCCCCAGCCTACTAGGCAAGTGGGGTAAGTGAGGTTTTGCCCCAGCCTACTAGGCAAGTAAGGTGATGAGTAGTAGCAACTGACCGCTAGAGGGGTCTAGTTATCCCTCGCTTGCACCCTACTACTTGGTCTGCTTGACTGTTTTGATAGTTTTGGTCATTCATTCATTCCTCTACCTACGGTCAGTACGCGTATTGGTGAATGACCATGGCTATCTTATCGGATTTGCAGGTGTAGTTCAATACAGGAAGGAGTATTAGCTCTCTGAGTAGTTGTTACATGTAAATCCATTCAGTATGTAGTTTAGCCTACTTTTGGCTAGGGGCGCTGCTCTAGGTGCCTGCATTGCAGGACGCTGCTTGTCACAAGACATTACTTAGTAACAGGGTGCAAAAAAAATCACGATTTTTTTGATTTAAATCAGACTTCCTTAAGGCTGGGATTTTGATGTGATTATCGAAATTGTTAAGCAACTTCTGGGAGCTGTGGCATCATCGGCGTCGGTGGAAAGAGTTGTTTCTTCATTTGGATTAGTCCATCAGTCGAAATTGAGAAATCGACTGGGAGTAGAGAAGGCGGGCACATTGGTATTTTTATTTAAATATTACAACAGCAAGTGTAACATTTTATTTGATGAATAGGTTTTATATGTGTTATATGTATCATTTTTTAATAGTTTTATAGTTATTTTTCGATGTATTAAAAGTATTTAAACAAGTTGATTATTTTGATTTAAATCACAGGATTAAAATAAAAAAATTGGCTGATTTAAATCTTTGCACCCTGCTTAGTAATGTCTGATATGAATAGTAGCAGCTGACCGCTAGAGGGGTCTAGTTATCCCTCGCTTGCACAAGTAAGGTTAAGTCTTTGACCTTGATTGTTCCTCTACAACGAAACGGCAAAAAAATGTAAATGCGATGTGTGTCTTTTAGTTCCTCTGCTAAAATATGCCGTTTACACTATTTCAAGTGAAGCAAAACAAAAACATACAAAAAAATAAAATACTTACAACAGGCTCAGGTAACGCGGTATAATAATGGACTGAGCCGTTACGTATCCGATCACACTGTAGCCAGACTGATATACCTTTTTAGGAATAAAATAGTTCACTGGTTCTTGTTGGGCTCTGCTAGGTTCTATTTGCCCGGGTCTCCCCTACCGATAAATTAGCAATATTTCAGTAATGTCTAATTTAAAAACGCCGTTTATTTGTGGAATCACTCTACTTCTTGGGAAATAGCACTTATAAAAAAAATAGAATTCTGAAGCATTTAAAGAGGAGAAAAATATTTGTTTTTCTTTTTTCTTCCAGTTATTTGTTCTGTATATTCATTATACGGCTTCATGATTTTTATCGGGAGATTTCGGGATTCAGGAAATTTATTAATTAGGGCACCAATATAAATAACATGAATAAATAAATAAATATTCCGTTTCGTAAACCATAGACCATAATGTGCCTAAGAATATCATGGAAGCGTTGTTCCGAAATCGGCGAATAGCAGAATTGCTCAACCCCCATTCCAGGCGTTTTGTAAGAATCCGGCAACTGGACGTGGACAATGCGTGTTAATGCGTAGATATGTGGCGCAAAACGCGTGTGAAAATTTGAAAACATCTGTTACAAGTGCTACAATAGAATTGCTCAACGACCCCCCTCAACAGCGAAAAGCATAACTCTTTCGCGTTATATCACATATACATTTTCGGAGTGACCTAGATTCAAGCACGTGCCCACTATAATCTCACCAAGTGCACGTACGGATTAACATGCATGGAGTCTCTATTACCGCATTACTTCATCGGTAATCGGCGGCCTAACCTACGTCGATTTTACGAAACGGATCTCACTCGAGCCAGCCTTTTGTTTCGATCGTTACCCAAGGGTCGCCGTAATGAACAATAATAATGCATACTGTACGTATGTATAGTGTCATTTACAAATAATTATTTATTCGTCGTGATAGATCATGACATATACAGTGTGAGACCACAAATGGCTTCTCTACCCGGAAAATCGGGTGACAGAATATGAAAGGAAGACAGAATAGTTGTTTGGAAATGAAAGATAGTAATAAAAGCTCATTAAAAATTCAACTTCTCAATAAATGTAGTGCGGGTGCTTATAAGTAATTTTCCTATGAGCGTGCAATAAGCATTACTTTACCGCACGCGTTAAACTTATTGTTTGTACTTATCGCGTATTTCAATCGTTGATCGTCAAACATCGTTGTCGTTGGTTTCCACATTTGCGAAACTTTTGGGTGTATAGGGTCACTCAATACAATTTTTGACTCCAACTGAATGAAATCAAAATGGCGGTTCCAAAATGGCGGACTATCCTATTAATGAACCGATTTCTCTCAAACTTGAAACTTTGCGGTGTTTAAGGTCACTCAATACAATTTTTGACTCAAACTTAATAAAATCAAAATGGCGGATCCAAAATGGCGGACTCTCCTATTTATGAACCGATTTCTCTCAAACTTGAAACTTTGCGTTAAGGTCACTCAATTCAATTTTTGACTCAAACTTAATAAAATCAAAATGGTCGATCCATAATGGCGGACTATCCTATTTATGAACTGATTTGTCTCAAACTTGAAACTTTGCGGTGTTTAAGGTCACTCAATTTAATTTTTGACTCAAACTTAATAAAATCAAAATGGCGGATCCAAAATGGCGGGCTATCCTATTTATGAACCGATTTCTCTCAAACTTGAAACTTTGCGGTTTTAAGATCACTCAATACAATTTTTTACTCAAACTTAATAAAATCAAAATGGCGGTTCCAAAATGGCGGACTATCCTATTTATGAACCGATTTCTCTCAAACTTCAAACTTTGCGGTCTTTAAGGTCACTCAATTCAATTTTTGACTCAAACTTAATAAAATCAAAATGGCGGACTATCCTATTTATGAACTGATTTGTCTCAAACTTGAAACTTTGCGGTTTTTAAGGTCACTCAATTTAATTTTTGACTCAAACGTAATAAAATCAAAACGGCGGTTCCAAAATGGCGGACTATCCTGTTTATGAACCGATTTGTCTGAAACTTAAAACTTTGCGGTGTTTAAAGTCATTCTATACAATTTTTTACTCAAACTTAATAAAATCAAAATGGCGGATCCAAAATGGCGGGCTATCCTATTTATGAACCGATTTCTCTCAAACTTGAAACTTTGCGGTTTTAAGATCACTCAATACAATTTTTTACTCAAACTTAATAAAATCAAAATGGCGGACTATCCTGTTTATGAACCGATTTGTCTGAAACTTGAAACTTTGCAGTTTTAAGGTCACTCAATACAATTTTTAACTCAAACCTAATAAAATCAAAATGGCGGACTATCCTATTTATGAACCGATTTGTCTCAAACTTGAAACTCTGCGGGTTTTAAGGTCACTCAATAAAATTTTTGCCTCAAACTTAAAAAATCAAAATGGAGAATACAAAATGTCGGACTATCAAATTTATGAACCGATTTGTCTCAAACTTGATACTTGCGGTTGTTGAAGGTTACTGGGTTCATTTAGTTGCTTTTAACGAGACCCACACATTATACTTGGTGACGACGGTTTGATGATGTAGTGGATAGTGGAACTTGAAAAAATCAAAAACTACAAACTAAAAATAGGTAAAAATATTTTTAACTTAAACGATTTTATTTGAAACCATCAGTTGTACTAAAAACTACAACATAAATACATCTGGACGTTTCTGGCCATCAACATGGACCTTTTTGAGATTCTGACGTTTGGTAAGAAATAAAAAAGTGACGTACACTTTAATTTATTTATTCATATTATAAATCTAGACGGATTTTTATGGCCGGATCATATTGCCGTATTTATTATTTAATATAATATTTGAAAAGGAATTTAGCTTCGTATCTGTAGTATTCATGTCTGAAAATTTGTTTGTTAGACGAAACAATATATAAAAGTTAGATTTATTATAAAATAGGCATATATTAATGAAAACTAGCCAAAATTAGATTCACCAAAGAAAAAATCAATTTAAAAAAATAGATTTTTGATTTTTTAGAAAAAAAACTGTTCCACGATTTTTATCAACCCTGCTAATCACACACATATTTTTTGTTTCTAAAAACGCCCCGTGGGTGTTGAACAGTGTAACTAGATTAAATCTCACTGTCACTACACCAATTCGAACGGTTTTAGTCTCTTTAGCCGCCGAAAAAGTCCGTTGTTGTCAAGTAGTGATATAATTTCGACGTTTTCTTGGTTTTCTAGTAGGTTTTCTAGTTTATCATGTTCGATATAATAAGAATAACTATTTCTGGCATGATAGAAATTACCGTAATTATTAATCATTGCGGCTCTCTAGCTATAAAAGTGGTGAATTGATGAAGCCGGCTTAAAAAATCTGATTTTAGTAATATAAACGATGTTGGTGGGCCGGAAAAACAACTGATTCCAACTCATACTACAATTTTATTTCTTATCATACCATGTGAAAAGTGTAACAATTTCTGAACAACAATTAAGTATCTCGAAACGTCGTACCTATTTAATATTGAGTAAAGGGAGGTAGGTAGGTGCAAATCGGTGTTCAAATGTTATCTAAAATTTAGTTAACGCCCAGCCTATTTGTTATACACTCCCCGGCACAAAATTCCGTCACCCTAAAATTTTGCCCAATTTTGATGTTTTATAACTTTTTTATTTTTCATCTGATTTTCATAAATTTTTTACCAGTCTGTAGATCAGTTCATTGTGTGTCTTTTTAATTATTGTAATAAGTCATATTTTTCGTCCAGGCAATATTATACAGGGGTAAATCAAAGTGTTGTTTTTTGTCGTAAACTCAAAACACCCTGTGGAAAAATTGAGGCGAATAATTTTGTTTACAAACTGTTTGCTGCCATCTTAGACGTATTGTAAACATTTTGTTTTTTGATTCATCCCATTATCTCATTTCTTCTGCGAGCAGCAAAATTTTAAATGAAACGCTGATATCAAGCTTATTTTTATTAACAAAAACATCCACTAGGTATATCACAAAATTAATTAACAAAGACAAATTTTAATAACGTGTATGTCCTCCTCTCGCAGCAATGACAGCTTGCATTCTTCGTGGCATCGAATTAATAAGATTACTTATTCTGTCTTGAGGAATAGCCTGATATTCTTCTGTCAGCGCCAGCCGTAAGTCTTGCAAGGTTAGTGGTTGCACAGGACGGCGACGGAGTGCTCTTTTAAGAACATCCCAAAGATGTTCGATTGGGTTGAGATCCGGGCTACATGCGGGCCAGTCCAATCTTGGAAGTCCAACCTCATCCAGATATTCGCTCACTACCCGTGCAACGTGAGGTCTAGCATTATCATGCATTAATGTAAATTGGTTCCCAATGAAAGAAGCAAATGGAACAACAATTTCTTGGAGGATTTCCTCAATGTAACGGTGGGCGGTTAGTGCTCCATTTTCAACAAATACAAGGTCAGTACGTGCATCGGTAGAAATACCCGCCCAAACCATGACTGAACCACCGTAATATTGCAGTCGCTCAGATATGGTGTAGTCTGCATATCTTTCATTTCTACGTCTGTATACCCGTTCACGACCATCCGGCGACCTTAAACAAACCCTGGATTCATCTGTGAATAGTACGTTTCCCCACTGTTCACACAAAGTCCAGTCAGCATGCGCTCTTGCAAATCTCAGTCGGTGTTGTCGATGCCGAGGAAGCAATTTTGGACATACTGCTGGCCTTCGTGAATGCAATCCTGCTTCTAACAATCTTCTACGTATCGTTCTTTCACTTACACTTACTCGACGTACCATTTGCAAGTCATTTTTTAGATACACAGCAGTAGCTCTTCGATCTCTTAAAGAACTCATAATGACAAAGTGATCATCAGCTTGAGTGGTCATTCTCCTTCTGCCAGAGCCTTGCCGCCTAATAAAGTTTCCCGTCTGTAGATACCTATTCCAAACATCACAAACTGTAGACCGCTCAATTCCCAGAGTACGGGAGACATAACTCTTATTGCGGCCATCCTCTATTAAGGCAACAATTCTACCTACGTCTGCTGTAGTTACCATGATGACAACACACTAAATTAACTGTACTGTCAAATATTCTGTCACAATAACCGCGTATTTAGCCAACGTCGATGTTTTTTAATTAAAAATGATAAAATTAACAGCGTTTCATTTAAAATTTTGCTGCTCGCAGAAGAAATGAGATAATGGGATGAATCAAAAAATAAAATGTTTACAATACGTCTAAGATGGCAGCAAACAGTTTGTAAACAAAATTATTCGCCTCAATTTTTCCACAGGGTGTTTTGAGTTTACGACAAAAAACAACACTTTGATTTACCCCTGTATAATATTGCCTGGACGAAAAATATGACTTATTACAATAATTAAAAAGACACACAATGAACTGATCTACAGACTGGTAAAAAATTTATGAAAATCAGATGATAAATAAAAAAGTTATAAAACATCAAAATTGGGCAAAATTGTAGGGTGACGGAATTTTGTGCCGGGGAGTGTATTACCTGCCGGATTGGCCGTGAATATTATTAACCCAATAATTGTAGTTTATTATCCGCGTTTGATGGTGACCCACATCGGTCGGCATTTTTCCCTCAGAATTTTTGTTGTTTGCTGTTATGTGCAACGAAAGACGTGGTGGACTGGTGGTGCACCTATAGCCTACTTGACCACTGCACCGTGTTATTCTTTACTAATCAACCACTGACATATTTCTATAAGCCAGTAAGTCCCACGTCGGGCATTGTTCGCTGATAGCGGGAATGACTTGCCGGTTTAATATTTCACGCTTAGCAGTACTTAATTAGTTTGCATTATAATTGAAATAAGCGAAAGTTGTTATAAATTTGTAAAATTTATGAATACCGCAATAATATTGTTGTCTATGATAAAAATGCGGTGCCATATTTCTGTCGCAATCGGTCTATTCTCTAATGAATGTAAGTGAGCAAATTGAGTTCAGTCCAAGACTGCCAAGTTTCCTCTTGTATATCCCGCGTACGGTACACCTTTTCGTGGTCTTTTACTCTGCAAATATTTCCGCGAACTCTTATGTTATTGTTCTTATTTCTCATGTTTCGTCTAGGGCAGAGATTACGTGAAATCATTCATTGGTGAGTTTTAGGCGGTTCTAAATTAAATTAAATTTCATTGGTCGGAGGTAAACACGCGAGATTTCCTTGGATATATTGACGCATGCGCTGTTTCATGCATGTATGTTTTAGCGCGACAGTGGCGTTTCATTGTGTCTTGTGTACGGTTGATTCGCGATATAAATTAATTATAATATTGTGTTATACGCGAGTGTTTAGCGTTTTTTTTGCGATGGCAGCGACGACTCATTCCAATCGTAAGCCACCGAATTTGACAGGAGGAGAACTGAAAATGATCAAAAATGTATACGAAGGAATATTCTTAAGATAATAAAAAAAACCATCACAAGTACACTTAAAAACAATGTTAATAACTTGGATATTTTATTTAATTTTTTTTATTCTGCCCCCTCTAAAATGATACGCCTATGGAATTTCGTTCCCTTCGCCCCTCATTTCCCTGAGCAGTCCATATGCTGGTGATGAATCACTCCACACTATTTCGGAACCGGGGTTATAAAAAGGCATAGTTCTTGAGTTAGTTAAAAAATTGAAAAGGTATCAAATTTCCTCCGTTCTCAAAATCCAAATCCTTTATTTTTTATCAAAAATAATTTTGTCTGTCACAATTTTGACGCATATTACGTCAGATTTTTTTTTGTGAACCACTGCCTATACGTAAATCCACACAGGAAGAAGTTATACACAAAAATGTAAAAGTAACAAAAATTTAAATTTCTCGTTTATTTTGTTTTTTTTTTCTTATTTTGTTTAAAAAAAATTATAAAGTCAAAAAACGACTTTATAATTTGCCATTTCGATAGGAAATTTGATTCTCTACGTATAAAAATCGTATTATGTGAATACATATACTAAAAAGGCATAGTTTTTGAGTTACTTAAAAAATTTAAAAGGTATCAAATTTCCTACGTTCTCAAAATCCAAATCCTAAATTTACAGGCACCTTTTTAAGGTACAATTATATGAAAAAATAAAATACCTTGAACGAATTAGTTCCTTAAACGACCTTATATAAACGATGAACTTTTTAGACATTTTCAGCTCCACGGCCTCCTTGTTGAATATCAAACTTAATAACACCGTTTCATCTAAAATGTCACATTTTCGTTGCTGAACGGGCTAGAGAGATGATTCAAAAAAGAGAATATTGAAAAAAGAATGGTAAACACCGTGACCAACCTAAGAATTCAATACAAATAAAATTTCACTCCACAGCGACATTCAAATTTCGTGTCAAAATCATAATCGGTTTTTAAAGGCTGTACATATTAAAAAATACATTTTTATGGAAAGCCAATTACAAAATAGTCATCCGCAAGAATCACCTTTTCAAACAAAAAAAAATTATCAAAATCGATGGGCTGGTTTAAAAGTTATCGATTATCGACATATGAAATTAATTACCTAATAAATAATTAATTAATAATAATTTAATATATACAATAAATGAGAATGCTATTTAAAAAAGATATTGAACTCCCCGGTAAACTATTATTATTTATTACCATAATTATTACGTATATTCTGGTAATAAACTATAGAGATTTTTTAGGTCCCTCGTTAATTAAGGCTGGTTTAATAACTTAATGATTAATGAGTATAAAGAACTTGCAAATTTCGTGAGAAAAAATTAAAACATCATCATGAAATTAGCATAACTATCATTCGGAAAAATTATCTCCTAGAGGCGAAATAAGGTAATCGGTTCCGATCTCGCAGTATTTGCAAGTACAAATAGGCAGCAAATTTAAATCACCACGTTTTTTAAAATTCCATCTCGGGATTAGTCTCAAGGAAACTGTGCCGATTTAATGATCACCATGACTCAAATCTGGTGCTAAAAATAATAACGGAATTTAAAATGTCCCCACGGACGTCATATTGGTTTCATTCCGCATTATGTATCCAATAAAATTATCCCATAATATTAGGATAAAACATTTTTTTTGAACAGGTCCTCATTTTCATATATATCATAATAATTCTAAGCAAGAACTAGAAAATTATTTCTTTAAAATACCTTGATATTGGGTAAAAAGTTCGAATAGTTTTAATATATTTTAAATATGGAATGGATTAACAAACTATCGGACAAAAAAAGTGGCGGACCTAGATTTTGTCCGCCAAACCAGCCTATCGATTTTGATTATTTTTTTGTTTGAAAGGGCGATTCTTGCGGATGACTATTTTGTAATTGGCTTTCCATAAAAAATGTATTTTTTAATATGTACAGCCTTTAAAACCGATTATGATTTTGACACGAAATTTGAATGTAGCTGTGGAGTGAAATTTTATTTGTATTGAATTCTTAGGTTGGTCACGGTGTTTACCATTCTTTTTTCAATATTCTCTTTTTTGAATCACCTCTCTAGCCCCTTCAGCAACGAAGATGCGACATTTTAAAAAATCCATTTTTTATGGAAAGCCAATTACAAAATAGTCATCCGCAAGAATCGCCCTTTCAAACAAAACAAAAAATTATCAAAATCGATAGGCTGGTTAGAAAGTTATTGAACATCAAATTTGGGACAAAATCTAGGTGCGCCACTTTTTATGTCCGTCAGTGTAGTTGGAAAATATTACTGAATGTTTGCGAATATGGACTCTTCTAAACAAAAGAATTGACAAAATTAGCTTCCTGGTCTATCTTTTTCAAAAACTTTATTTCCAGGAGAAAATAGTAAATTCATATTATAAGCTTATTTATAATTATAATAGTAATACATGCTTTATTACTAACAGCCAATCATATGTATTACAATAAGAGAAAAAAATGTACTTAGTATATATTTTATATATTTTTTCCTCGACAGATTGTGTCCTCAAACATCTACTCCTACTTCTAACGTATAACTTTTTTAATTAACAGAACGAACTATCCAAATGAACAAAATGTTAAGTATGTGTTAAGAATGAAACAATTTCAAACCAATATTCCTTTAAGTAAACAAATACACTTCGTCGAAAATTGTTCACAAATTTTAAATTTCAAGAATTTCAACTTCCAGACATGACACTGCATACCTATTACAGTTGGATTTACAGTAGCATATTAGGGACGGGCCGTATCATAGACAAGGATAGGACAAGGATTTTTCCCATGTAACTATGCAGTTTACCCTAACTCATTCATTAAAGATAAGTAGACACGCCACTGGATGGGTTTTGATCACACGAAGCGGCGTTGCCGAAAGGGCACCGTCTTCCATATTCTCTCTCGCACTCATTGTAGTTCTTAGAACAATAATAGATCGGCTCTTCCCGTATTAATAATATTAATTAATTAATTAAGTAGGGCCGAAGTTGCGAAGTATACCAACAAAAGAGGATGTAGAATTCCGGAAAAACCATAGACATATTATGTCTATGGTTTTTCCGGAATTCTACATCCTCTTTTGTTGGTATACTTCGCAACTTCGGCCCTACTTAATAATTAACCTCTAGAATGGCATAAATTTCAAATAATATGAATATCTCCTAACCTAAAACAACCACTCTGAAGTTAGCTAGAGAGTACATTTGAACTAAATTTAACAATCCTTGCTATATATGGGCTTGTATATATTTTGCCCTAAATTGTTAACTGTCTTTAAGTAACAATAGAAAACAACAACTTGTAAAGTTACCAATGTGTCACCATAGTTGACCGTAAAGTCATACAATTCCACGTTTTTCTCCAAGAATGTATCTGTTAATATTTAGACCAGGCTTTGTCTAATGAAACCACCCACTGTGGACCAAAATCCGTGAACATTATGCAATTATACCGAAACAATCGCCGCACTCTCTATCCCGATAATCACTCTCAAAGTGGTAGGACCAACATTGCTTCATTATTTACACGAGAAATCTAATATTTACAATATTGATTAAAAAATCAGTACCAATTTGCTCGGAGAACGTTTACAAGTTAAAATCAACAGATTGCCAAATGCATAAACAAAGAGCGCTCATAAATTTCGCATTTTATACTTGACCCAAATCCCGCGCCATAAACGTCGCAGCCTGGGTAGTATACCATTAAAATGCATCCCGGCGACATTACATTATTCGACTTGTTAATCAGTCAACGAGAAAATAAACCTACAGCATCTGGTGGTACGTATACTTGTATGTATGTACAAAAGCAACTATTGATTTTCTGATCTAGGACAGCAATTTTCTAAGCGCCACGGTTCTTACCTAGTTGCTGAAAGAATTTTATTCACGAAACGCTGATGAAATAATTATTTTATTGATTGATGCACTTACTATTTCGCTGACCTGAATTTTACCGAGCCAGATCTCCCATCGTCAGATGAGTTTCATAACAGATTAAAAGATAATCGAACAGTAGGCGTTTATTCAGCAGTATTATTTCGGTGTGCTCTATGCGTATTCACAGTATCACAGTTAGGCCTCGGTTATTGTTGGCCTAATTCTATATTCTTATTATACTTAAGGAAAAATGCAAACGATAATGTGTATGTAGTCCAGCGTAATTACATGTCGTTTCGTTGGTTTAAAGGTTAACAATGTTGCGACAGGTGGGTGACTTAATAGCTCTTAAAATTTCGATGTTACCGAAAATATTATGAGCAAAATAAAACTTTCTCTTGCGCTGTGCGTAGACACCTGAAATCGTGTTACAACATGTCTGTACCTACGTAAATATTACAAAATTGTGGTACTAACTAGCGGCCAAGTGAGTTTGGTAAAATACACTCGGTTCCAAAAAAGTGACGAACCTAATTTTGGTTGCAACTTTGAAACCTTGTTATTTCTGAACGAATGGGTCGATTTTTGATTTATTTTTTTGGTTGGTAGGTAATTATCTTGTCTTTCGGAAAAAAATAAAGATGTGAAAATTTTTTCAAAGCCTCCTAGATGGTAGTGGCAAATCTCGAACCATGTTTTTTTCTTAGTTTTTAACTCACCCTGAGGGTTAATTAAGTAATGGTATCGAAAATGGTTACACCCTATATGAAAGGCGCTTATTTTACGAGAATTTTGTTTTTTCTATCTCTCTATCTAATCTATCTCCAATCTAATCTATAAAATTGTCCAAATTACAGTTTTTTTGCCGAAACCTTGCATAATTACCAAATTTCTGAACTCATCCTGAAACAATTTTCTAGTGCAATACGAATTTTAAGAAAAACATTTTTATTAAACACAAAATTATAAACTGGGTTAACTGCTTAATACCGTGTATTGCCACCACTGGCAACTCAGAGCTTCTAGTCTACGCGGCATACTGGAAATCGTTTCCATTGGTATACGATCCCATTTCACTAAAGCACGTGCCATTTCAGCAAGACTTTCCGGAGGCCTCTCGCTAGCACGTACCAAGGGGTACCCCTAATTCATCCCACAAATGTTCTATAGGGTTCATATCGGGGCTTCTCGCAGGCCACTGTAATGTAGTGATACCCGTAGCTTCTAAGAAATTTTGCAGTATTGTGAACTTCATGAATTCATTGTATTGCTATACATAACTGCACGAGCGGCGTGACGTTTACTACGTCCATCGTTTACTGATGCAACCATAGACGTATTAATACAAGAGACAGAATTGTTTACGTTTTTGGCCAGAAATCCAATGATCCAAGATCATTCCCTCATTGTCGTCCGTCTTTTTCTCCCGAACGGCACGTTTGCCAGGCTTACTGTGAAATTCACTTGTCTATGAATACCGTAAAAGATGTTCAAATAATTTGACTATTTCAACGTTTCATTTTAATACTAAAATGTTATTTAAAACAGCTTCTTGGCAAAAGTAATCTATTATATTGCCTTATTGCGTTAATAATATATGGTGAAAACCATAGACAATTTTACGACAATGTTTATTTATCAATGAAAACAAATTTGCGAGGTTGCCGCAACACTACAGCTTGTACTTGTGTTTTATTTAGTGTGTTTTACGAATTTTTGTATTTATTGCGATTCAGGTGAACAATAAGTGTGTAACTATGGTGAATTCTTGTATAGTTTGTAAAAGGGTGGATCATTCATGTCCGGAAAATGTTACTTTTCATCGGTAAGTAATGTAAGTATTTTTAAGGTTATCTACAAGCTGTAATGGCTTGACTTGGCCAGGGGCCAAGTTAAAATAAAGTTAAAATTTAACTTTAGAACGTTAACGGAATTATTTTTTTTTCACGAGAATTTCAACTGAATCTTTTGACGTTTCAGTGTTAACCGTTACCATAGCCTCCTTGTTAAATATCAAACTTAATAACACCGTTTCCTCTAAAATGTCGCATCTTCGTTGCTGAAGGGGCTAGAGAGGTGATTCAAAAAAGAGAATATTGAAAAAAGAATGGTAAACACCGTGACCAACCTAAGAATTCAATACAAATAAAATTTCACTCCACAGCGACAATCAAATTTCGTGTCAAAATCATAATCGGTTCTTAAAGGCTACATTTTTTTACATATTAAAAAATACATTTTTTATGGAAAGCCAATTACAAAATAGTCATCCGCAAGAATAGCACATTCAAACAAAAAAAAATATCAAAATCGATAGGCTGGTTTAAAAGTTATTGAACATCAAATTTGGGACAAAATCTAGGTGCGCCACTTTTTATGTCCGTCAGTGTATTTAGATAAAATTCATCACTCATCAGGCGGGTACTTCGGCTAACTAAACAGGCAAAAAGGCTATCCATAAGGCACATACACATTGTATTGCTATACATAACATGCCGAGGATGAACAACACCACCATGGCCCTCTACGCAGACGATACCGCCATCCTCGCCAGATCCTGCCACCCGCTTCGCTTCTTGAGGACTGGTGCCACCGATGGAAGGTGGAAATCAACGCGGAAAAGAGCCTAGCAGTCCTGTTCCGAAAGATTCGCAAGCAGAGGCCAACAGGATACGTCACCATCAAGGGGGAGAACAACGTCAAGTACCCTGGATCGAGCCCTGACCTGGAAGGACCATATAGATGCCACTACGAAAAGGCAAAGTTCACCCGAGCCCTGCTGTATTCAATGTTAGCCGAGCTTGAAGAATAAGACGACGCAGTGGAAACATAGCGCTTCGGACTGCAGTAAGAGCCCCTTGGTATGTGACCAACGAGGTCATCCGAAGGGATGTGAAGTACAAGACGGCCACGGAGATGATCGAGGACCACGCCAAGAAGCTCTAGGTCATCCCAGAGGACCACGGGAATCCTCTGATTCGGCTAGCCACGGACTACGATCCAGAGGAAGCCGGACCTCACAAGCGGATAAAGACCGAGATCCCGGACAACGGGTAAATATAACATAATCACGATCTTATGTTTCAGAACGACTGATGCGAGAAGAAGCAGACGACACCGAAGAAAACGGAACAATCTACATGAACTACGCATGAACAATCTGGCCTAAGGATATTATGTGCATGAACCTCGGTATTAAATTACTTAGTCGTTTATTTCATCGTTTTAAATGCTCTAAATCGAATGATTTATCTCGGTTTCCATCCAAGGGCTAAAGAGGCTAAAGAGCCAACAAACATCGACAGACAACAATAGTCAAAGTTAATGACCGATCACTGAGCGATGACGTAATAAATTTAAGGCATTATTAATTATCACAAAATAGGCCATTGCCATGGCAAGAGAGAAGAGAAAATACTCTCGGTGCGGTGAAAGGTACATTGACTTCTCGTCTTGATTAGATTCTAATTTTATCATTAGGATGGAATTATTTAAATTGTTGGACTAATGGACCAACATATCAATCCTTCGTAACATATTCTATGTTTTGTAAATTATAATGAATATCTTCTATTTTTCTATAACCTTCTTAAAGGCACTCCGTATTATTTCATAGTTAAGCCTTCCATTAAATCTTTAAATAGACCAAGTTCCTTGTATTATTCATAAGTTTTACCACTATTGTAATGAAGCCTTGTAAAAAACTGGACCTGTCCTGGTACCTCCCACCGTATAAAAGCCGCGACCACTAAAAGAATGTACGGCAGAAACCCGACTGATGCCGGTTCGAGTTAAGACTTCCTGAAGCGTATCAGAAATCCGGCTATTTAGACGTAATAACGGTTTTTAAGAGAACTTGTAAGGTCTGCATTATTTATGGTTAAAACGTCGCATGGATTCATTTCGACTCTCCTCAGACCAAGGCGGGTTTTAATGTAACTTAAAAATAGTTTTAAAAAGCACGGACCACTTGTTTCATGCTGCAGGTAAATCGTATTTAGTTAGTGTTTGTTTACCTGCGAATGCTATTTGTTGTTGAAACAGTCTGTGGTTTACTTAATTCGATAAATGGATGGCAAAATATGTTTTTACAGACAGCGGATTTCATGGCAACCTGACATTGATAAAAATGCATGACATTATATGGCACTTTGTGGTACGACTTATTTTGGGAAAAATTAGTATCTTACGAAAAAACAGTCCTAGCGACTACTGCACTCCGGTTTTTCAGATTTCTCGTAAACCGTTGATCGGATGAGAAAAAGGCATAGGAAAGAAAAAAAATTTGACAAAAATCCCCACGTCTCTAATCCTCTCCCGCATCCCGCCAACACTGTTCAAAGTCGAGGGCAGTTTCGGACGCGCATGTAAAAAAAACGTTAAAAGCGAAAATATCGACAATGGTTACTTTAACAAGTACTTCAATTTTCCCCTTTTTTTCCTGGAAATATGAATTTTGTAGTTGGAGCCCGTTTTCACACCACCCATGAGGTAAAAGCCTTTTGTAAAGTGGTGGCAGTAAAAGAACTATTATTGCTACAATTATCAGTGTTTACGTTGTTTGCTGGAGTAATAACTATATTTTCTAGGATATTAATGCAAGATTCCTTACATTTAATAATAGTTTTCGTTTCCGAACTAGACGAATCTGATGATGGCAATATAAAATCAGCATCAGCCTTTAAAAATTAATCGTTAACTGTGGAAATGAAAATATAAGGGTTAAACCAACAAAAAAACTTGCATTAAACCGTAATTTTTAATTTTGTTGTTAACGCTGTTTCAATCTAATTATTTGGCGCTTACGCCATTTTCGATGTCGCTTACGCCATGTCCGATGTCGCTTATGCCATTTTCATGTCACTTGCGCCGTTTTCGATGTCGCTTGCGCCATTTTCGGTGTCGCTTACGTCCTTTTCGATGTCGCTTACGCTTTGAGAGTACTCTATTTTGTGAACTATAGTACTAATGAGCCAAAAAAAATCATCTGTATGAGGGATAAAAATCGAATTAAATCTTGTTCTCGTTTTTGAACATTGCTGACTTTAAACAAAGTGTTAAGGGCATTTGTCGTATCTACTGTGTAGATACGACACAAAGGCATAACATGTTGTACTGTGGACATTTTTTATTAACAACACGGCTAAAATTGTACTTACGACATTTAAACCATGTAATTTTCTGGATGTATTAGCAACATTTACGACTTTTGAACCTAACAAACCGACACATAAGCTTGTTGTGAAGTGATATGTCAAAAATCTCGAAATTCATTAAGATTGTAGTTATGACGTTTATCCTTAACAGGGCAGTATAGTTCTCGTGATAGTCCTCGATTTCAAGATAATGAACTTTGCAGTCTTCTGTTCAAGATAATGAACTTGAACTAGATATTGCCTTCAAGAAAATATCTAACATATAGTGTAGTTAAATATGTATATGTTATCAAAAGTTCAAATAAATAATGAAAACAGCGCTTAGATTTTTATCTTTATCAACTTTCATCCATTCCAACTTTTTCTTGCAACTTCTTTGATGGAAACAGGTCGAAAAGCCCATTCCTCTTAAATTAATTTAATTCCTCTGCGTAATTAGTCTCAATGCCATTGAAAACTACGTTGCTCCATTAAATAGCGACAAAATAAAGTGAAAAATAGTACAATTGAAACGGAAAGTGTCTGCAATGTCTGCGTAGCGTGCAATTCATAGCTGGTTGGCATGTATAACGCTGGAGAGAGAAGAAACACCACTTCTATACGCTTAGCTAGACGGGGACGGAAGGTGTGATGCAAGAGACGGTCTTGGTGATGTAGGTTGTTGGGTCGCCAACGTAAGCCAGCGTAATGATAATGAAGCAAACCTGCAGAACCGCTGTTACTCGGTCATGGTGTTAAAAGAACAATATTTTACGATTCTCGACATGTCTATCCACTCTTACTCTTTATGCATATTTTATTATATCGAGTGTTCGCTTATTGTTCCACGGTTCGAGTTTAATATTTATCACAGGACGACGGTACGCGTCTTTTAATCGTCTGCGGTTGAAAATATTCCACCACGCGCGACGGATTTTCACGTGGCGACGTCAACGTGTAGATACTCCGAATAATAATAGGTAATTTCTTTGACACATCGTACAGTGCCGTTCAATTGAAAGTAAACGATTTTTTAAATTAATGTGGAACAGGCTTTCAGGTAATCAAAACTTGATTGTCAATTTTATTTGTCAGTTTACTAATAATTATTCTATATTTTGAAGTTTTCCTTATAATTATTATTATTATTATTATTATGCCGCGCTTAACTGAAACGCAAAAATGATGTTACTACAGAACGGATGGTCAATGCAAGCAGTTGCAGATACTCTGAATGTGTTGCATTTACAAAATTAAGCAAAAATGGAATGCAGAAGGAACTGTTAAGTACGTCCGTAGAGGGGGTCGTCAGAAATTCAGTACTATGGAGGAAGACGAACTCGTCCCTGACCACCTCCGACAGAGTCCTTTTGATACAGCAGTGACTGCCTGCTTCTTAACAAATTTTCCTGCTTCGGTTGAAACCGCAAGGCAACGTATCAGAGCATCTGAGCTGGAGAATTTTTAGGTTGCAAATAAAGTTGCTCTGTTGCCACGGCATAAAATTCGAATTCAGTTAAAATTTCGAATGATTTCACTGATAAGGTCAAGAATATTCACTTGCAAGAGGGTGAAATTTTGATTTCCTTTGATGTTTGTTGATTATTTCCGAGTGTACCAATTCCACAGACCTTGGACTATCACGAGGATTTACTCGAATTAAACAACTATAGAAAAGAAATAATAGAAGAATATATAAACCTTACAAAACATTGTATGAAACAAAATTGCTTCCGTTTCAATAAGTTGACAATTAACAACATGAAGGAACAGCAATGGGTAACTGTTTATCGCCTTTCATTGCTGATGTCTTCATGAGTCGATTTTGAAACTGAAGCAAAACAAGAATTCGAGTATTTTCCTAGGATTTGGCTGAGATATGTGGATGACATTTTTGCCGTGTTTGAGAAAACACGGCAAAAAGAAGGTGAGAAAACTTCATTTCCAAATTAAATAGTCGTTTCACTTCTGTAGTTTACATGTGAACTAGGAAATAATTGAAGACTTTTTCTTGTCCATCGTTTACTAAGCTTGCCACTCAGTAATGAGAAGCTTAAAAAAGAGATTTTAAATTTTGACCATATACAAGGTGTACCAATTACATTGGATTTTTGCATACAGTTTGCAACACTCTGTGGTAAGTCCAAGCAATAAAAAGAGAAAATTTTGGTACAGAACTTTAGCGTAGTCTCTTCTTAACAATTCATTTTTTAATTCATGTCGATATCTCTATTAATAGGGAAGATATGATTAATTAAAATAATGACGTACTTTTTCAATTTATAATTAACATTAACTTTTAACTTCACAAACAAAGAACCAACATACAAAATTTCTCGATAATGAATGTAACAATATTTTAAAATTAACAACAATACACTTAAAAAATAGTTAATATCTTGTATTGGCTCCCCGAGCAAGAATTACACCTTCCTTGGCATCTTGGTCTTGGCATCCCCTGAAATAAATGACGAATGGCGCCTTGGTCACATTCATCCCATGCTTGTACGACAGCTGTACTACTCCGTCAGGTTCACAGGAGCAGGAACTTGGGCTCGAACACGTCTTCCTACCATGTCCCAAACATGTTCGATAGGGTTAAGATCTGGGCTTCTTGCAGGCCACATCATACGGTTAACATCAACCTGATCCAAATACTCGGAAACGACTCTTATCACATGTGGACGGGCATTATCATGCAATATCATGGAAGTTTTTCCAATAAATGGGACAAAAGGCACAACATGTGGTTCCAAAATGTCAGTAATATAGCTATCAGCAGTCATTGCTCCACCATTTACCACCACTAACTCCGTACGAGCTTCAAGACTAATTCCTCCCCACACCATAATTGAGCCACCACCAAAACTGAGCCTTGGCACAATATTACACTCTGCAAACCTTTCGCCATACTCTGTGACGACCATCTGGAGATAACATACAAAATCTCGAAGCATCAGTAAACAGGATTTTACCCCATTCCTCATTTCCCCAATTTTGGTGTTCACGGGCGAAAAGAAGGCGCTGTCTACGATGTTCTCTAGTCAGCAATCGGCCATTGGTAGGTCTTCTTGCCTTTAAACCCACTTCATTTAGCCTTGTTCTCACAGTTCGTACACTAATATCTACACCACGTACATGTTGTAAAGCATTCCGCTCACTAACTGAAGTAGAGTCCCTGTTTCGTGGTATTCTTAGGGCTAAAAAACGGTCGTCCTGCTGAGTTGTACATCTTTTTCTTCCTGATTCCATTCTTCTGGTGTATTCTCCAGTTTCTCGAAACAGTTCCACGGCTCTTTGAATACTACATCTCGAAACACCTAGAACTTGTATCGGATAGAATTGTGACCGCCCTTCCTGTATTAAAGTTATGGCTCTGGCGGCGCCAGTTGCACTTAAGACCATTATTACTTTTTATTGTTTACCGTTACTTTGTTATAATTCAGACCAAATCGCAACAATTAACTTACAAACACTACCAACACTTGTCAAAAGAAACAAACGAAGATGCTAAAGCAACTTTGCAAAACTCCATTGGCAATTGCATTGAAAATTACCATGACACATAGTCATTATTTTAATTAATTATATCTTCCCTATTAATAGAGATATTGACATGAATTAAAAAATGAATTGTTAAGAAGAGACTACGCTAAAGTTCTGTACCAAAATTTTCATCTTTTTATTGCTCGCACTTACCACAGTGTTGCAAACTGTATGCAAAAATCCAATGTAATTGGTACACCTTGTATATGGTCAAAATTTAAAATTGAGCTGAAATTCAGTAGCACATCTGCATTCCGCATGAACAAACCTACAATTTCAAAAAAAAATCATGTAACTCGAACCTAAGTATAGTTAGGAAAATATTTTCAAATGAATTTTTGGTAAATTTTAGATGGATCGAATTTTGTGCCTCCGAGTGTATATCGACTCCCCATTCTAAATTAATAAATAAACCGAGCATAATATAAATCGTGATGATAACAAATCAAATTCCGTAGCCATGTGCATTTCGCTATATTAGCACAATTAATTCATTTGTTTTAACAGGGCTTTTCGCGGCATACATTTGGCAATCGCGACCCAGTTGTTCATGGGAACTATTTTTTTAAGTATTAGTTTCTGTTATCTGGCAAGCGAAATTAAATAATAACGTTTAAATTAAATACGTTTCGGCGGAAGTTTGTGACACATGCTTGAAATGTGTCAGTGTGCGGATTTGCGTGAATGGAACTGTGAAAGTTAAGGGTACACTCGTTTCCAAAACCAACAAGATTAGGATATAGAAGATAACCGAGCAAATATTTATAATGGACGTGTAATATCTGGGATTTATCTTCGCAAGTTAAGCATATATATTGTTGCTCAGCAATGTACAGGATGTTGCAATAGTGCTGAAAATAGAAAATATACTTTCTATAGCTGGCGGCCATTTGAAAGTGCACGATTTTTTTTGTTATTGTAATGTGATCTTTTTATATTTCATTTTGACACTTATTTGAAACTTCAAACAAATGTCAGTAATTAACTCCGTAATTTACAAACACTTTATTACTGAACTTTATAACTGAACACTTTATAACTGAACCTGAAGAAATGCGAGCTGTTACATTGCTTGAAAATGATCGGTCATTACAGGCAGTTGTATATGAGCTAAATGTGAGTAAGAGTCAAACTCAAACAAAAATGGAATGCAGTAGGAAACGTTCGCTACGTCCACGGCGGAGGGCGTCGTAAAATAAGCACTGTGGAGCAAGACAACCTCTTCCTAGACCATCTTAGAACGAATCCCTTTGAAACAGCAGTGACGGCCTGTTTCGAAACGGAGTTTCCTGGATCTGTGAGGTCTGCAAGGCGGCGGGTGAAGGGTTCAGAGTTACGAAATTATGCGGCAGCAAAGAAGGTATTTTTGGAGCCAATGCATAAAGAACAACGTCTTAATTTTCCGAAGCAGTTTGTCGGTAGGCCCGACGACTTTTGGAATAATGTCATATTTTCCGACGAAAAGTCTTTCAGTCATGTCATGATGGTTCTATCCGCGTCTACCGACCTCAGAATTCGAGGTATGAAGAGAGGTATATTAAACCTACCGACCAGAGTGGACGTTTTTCCATCAATGTTTGGGCATGGATAAGTTCCCTAGGTCCCGGTGTTTGCTGGAGGACAGGAGAGCGCCTTACCGGAAAGAGTTACATACGCATATTGGACAATATTATGCTGCCGTCCGTCACTATGTTGTATCCTCAGAATTTTATTTTCCAGCAAGATAACTGCTCAATTCATACATCAAGAATTGTAACTAACTGGATTAATGAACACAACATAAACATGCTACCTTGGCCCTCAAAGTCGCCCGACCTAAACCCAGTTGAAAATGCATGGTCGATGATTGTTAAGAATATTTATAATAGACCTGGTAATAGACATTTCCGCCCAGCAAATGCCGAAACATTGTAGGGAGCAATTGAAAATGCTTGGGACAATATCAACGTAGATTACACGAGGACACTTGTTTCATCAATGAGACGTCGATTGCAAGGTGTAATAGACTCAAATGGCGCCTGGACGAAATATTAATTTTATACAGACCTACTCGCGTTGGAGTTTTGATGTTTTAAGTTACATAATTTAGTATATTTTGAACATTTTTGGGACGTTCTTTGTTAATTTGGATTTTTTTTGATAAAATAATAATACACTTTTTAATTTTCCTGCTTCGGTTGAAACCGCAAGGCAACGTATCAGAGCATCTGAGCTGAAAAATTTTTCGGCTGCAAATAAAGTTGCTCTGTTGCCACGGCATAAGGAGCAGAGGTTAAACTTTGCCGGCCAATTTGTCGGTGTGCCACAGGACTTTTGGGACAACACAATTTTTTCAGACGAAAAAGTTTTTCAATCCTGCTATGATGGCTCGGTGCGTGTATACCGCCCAAGAAATTGCCGATATGAAGAGAGCTATATAAATCCTACAGCTCGTAGTGGTCGCTTTTCTATCAACGTGTGGACATGGATATGTTGCCAAGGAGCAGGTGTTACTTGGAGAATCAGAGAGCGTCTTACTGGTCAAAGCTACGCTCGCATTTTGGAATATGTTATGTTACTTTCCGTTTCCATTTTATATCCCGAGAACTTCACTCTCCAGCAGGAAAATATTTTTATTTCCTCGTTCCTTTTTCCATATTTCATTTAAATTAATATTTCAGGATAATTCCTCTATTCACAAATCACGAGTTGTTACTGAATGGCTGAATACAAACCATATTAACACTCTGCGTTGGCCCTCTAAGTCGCCGGATTTAAATCCGATAGAAAATGTATGGGCACAAATGGAAAAAGACATGTATAGCAGAAATTTCCGACCAGCGAACGTAGAAGAACTGTGGTTGGCGATTGAAAATGCCTGGGAAAATATTGGGGAGGATTACACCAGGACACTAATATTGTCTATGAGAAATAGGCTTCAAGAAGTTATAAACGCGAATGTGCTTGGACCAAATATTAATTCATAGTAATTTTCTTAAGTTCTCAGTTAGTTTGTTAATTTAATTGATTTTTTTACAAGAGGCGTCATTACCATATAGATTTCCTTAATAAATACTGTATATAAAATGCTGTCACCCTATAACTGACAGATACTTCAACCTAAAATAATTTTGAATGTGATCTGTTTACAAAAGCCTGCTTCACAATGGAAAAATTTCCACAATTTCTCATAAGAGTCGTGTACGTTCAATTGAACGGCACTGTACCTTTGAATGTCTAAATCGACTATAAGGCAGTAGTTCCAGTGATTAAAGTAGGCAATAAAAGTTTGCCTAAGCTGACTCAACATCATTTAAAAAAAATTAAATAAGTTCAGTGGATACCGGAGTCACTACCATGCGCACGACCATGCGCACGACCATGCGCAACCAAGTCAGATGGTCCCCACCTATACTGGGTATCGAACCCACACTCGACACTTTCTGTAATTTTGGTGTAAGAACAATAATTAAAAAAAATACATTAATATCTACTTTTAATTTAAACATTTAAATGTCAAAAATTGCATTTAATAAATAATTTAAACAAAGTTCTTACGAATACCAAATACTAAATGCCGCCACTCTAGGTGGCTACTTTGCAGGACGCTACCCATCATTAGGCGTTTCTGATGTCTGATGAGTAGTATCAAAGGTCGCTAAAGGGACATAGTTCACGTCCCTCAGACGCACGGCGCGCGACGTAAATATTTACGCGGGCAGAATGCCGAATTTGCGTCGCAAGCATATGCGCCAAATCCTAAATTCAACACACAACGTACTAATGTGGACACAGCTTTAAATATATTCTGAATATTTATGATACGATAGTGTTAAAGTTAAAACATTACGTTAATGTTTCACCGACAATATTTTTCTAAAGGTTATCAGAATTATAATAAATGGTGGTTACGACAGTTCAAATCTGTAATATACAGTATAGAATCGCAATATATTTTTTTAAAACCTTACAGGAAAATATATCTCGTTACTATTTAACAAAGCATTTTAGGCACACATGTCCGGAATATAAAAGAGAGGATGGGACGGCCATTAAAGGTTTATGTAACACCATTTTATAGACGTTGCGTCCTGCGAAACGTGTTGGTTTTTCGTAACCGAAACGTGAAATTTGTATATACGTATTTAGCAATCGTTTGAGCTACATCTGCTTAAGCAGACATCCATAAATCAACAATTTCCATCGAAAGCGTCCACTTCTATCTAATAAACAAATACGCGTCGAACAGACGACGGAATCAAGTCAAAAGTCAGCCGGAATAATGTCATTGATAATTAGTAATTCACGGTTGAAAGAGCTGAAATTTAGTTTAACCGGTTACACAACTACTTGACAAATGACCTACTTACAGTTAGTAGTTTAAAATTACCACATCGATCCTTTTTTATTTCTCACTCGACGCGCCGCGTTTGTAATATTTTGATGGTATTAGCACCAATTTAAATTTGACCAATTTCCCGCCCGTATGGGATCAAGTGGTAACCCGCATTCCGCACCCTTAAATAGACAATTAGCCGCTCACCCTACAGCCGTATTATCTTATAGGTTATATATAGGTAACAGATATAGCAGCGGCGATCGAAAAGTCTCGTATCAGATATTTCTGCAGAGCAAACAGAAGATAATTTACGTAATATGTGTGTACTTAATAGGGTCAATGAAACTGCCTTGTCGCAAGACCGCAATCTATTTCGACGTCGATGCCGGAAGTGTCGTTTGTATTTGCGAACAGTACCAACATTTAAATGCTTAAAAAATGGCACATATAAATATAATGCACTTTAAATTCCCATTCAATGAATGTCGCGAAATCAAAGATAACACATTTATAAGTTTTTCGAGATTATGAAAAACAAACAAGTTTCGAGAAACACATTGGTTGTTATCTGTTTCAGCTACTTTGTAAATTCTTATTCATGGTTCCAATTTATCTTATGAGCACTAAACATTGTAAATTAAAAAAAACATAATGACAAACCACGCATAAAAATAAATATAGGTAAACATTTTTCCATAGGCATAGGTCGGAAACTGATTAGTATGCATTGACTAGTTAATTTTTAAACAATAGTAAACAAATGCTGTTAATTAAAAGAATTGAATTGGCAATAAACGAATCATAAATAGTTATTAATATTTGTGTAGCTATTTACATTATACAGATAATAGTGTGTAGTAGTCATTGTCTATAATATAGTCAACAGAGAAGCACCTAAATGGACATATTATATAACGAGTGTCTCAAAATTAACCCAAGATTTGAATTAAATAGAAAACCCAGTTTCTGATTCTTATTTTTTTATTGAATCATAAAGTACATAGGATAGGGTTATTTGTAATAAACCCTAATTAACTTATAATAAACCCTCACCGTAAAGAAAGTTTTGCAAATAATGGGTAACTTCATCAAAACGTGTGAATCAAATTTTAGGTAAGAAAGAAGAAATTTTGAAAGGTTCTGACGCTAGCAATACATTCCTATTTAAAAACTGGGGGAACTTTACAAAAAAAAGTGAGTTTTGGTTATCTACAGCCTTATATGCATGTTCCTAAATTAATACGAAGATTTTAAGAGGTTTTCAGCAAAAATTATGGTATTTAGAAATTAATTATGTAAAAATTATAATAATTAAACCTTTTCTTTTAGCTGAAAATTCACCTGCTAAAATCTTTCGCATCAATTTAGAAACACCCTGTATAGGTATAAATAAAAAATGTTTTTTGGCATTGTGAAATTAAATAGTAATTATTATATTAAATTATCTAGATAGCTATACCGAGGCTACTGCAATTATATTTAAATCAGCCAACGAATTAAGATATCTGTAGGTAGGTATACTTAAATGTATATCCGTATCAGACTTAAATGGAGTGGCCACATTTGCCTCCCGATAAGTAGTCGTGATGATAATTAATAATTGTATAGAAGTCGAATATAAAGAATTATTTGAATCGCACAATATAATTCATAGACGTCATGTATGAGTTTAGTACTTACATATGCATAGTTAGTTGACGGAAAATATCCGAGTAAATTTCACAGCGTATGGTGTTACGTTCGCGTTTGTCAATTGACAATTTAGATATCAGAAGTTTGTTGTAGGTACATAATTCTGAATAAATCTATTATGAGAAGCGACTACTCACTCCCTCTAGCAGTCATGACTAGATCTCAGGGCATGTATATCACGAGTTTCTTTGCGACAGATTATTTGTATTGTGGTATTCCGCTGTTTTTCAGAGAACATTATTGGCCGTTTGCAACGCATACGGTAGTGCCACTGCGTCCCTATTCTTTCGTTTCTATTGTCTTCTACAGGCGACATGTTTCGAGACCTCATGCTCCTCGTGCGAGATGAGTCCATTGGCTTTTCTTTCTTGTCAAGCGTCGCGTCGTGAGTAGACGCTACGAAATAATTTCAAATTTATAAAATTTGTTTTCTTATTAAAAAATGTAAGTAGTTACTTCCAAATACTTGGGATCTTTTAAGGAAATCACTGTCATGTGTTGCTGTGATTTGGTAATTAACACATAATCGACGATATGTCGGATTGAACGATTTGAAATGAGGTGAGCGATTTTTTTTGTTACGATACCATTTCCTATTTTCGACGTTTCTGTGTTATCCAGATCCTGCGTTACGTTGCTTCCTATTGTTGATTGAGGGCCATGGCATTAGGCCACTTTCCGAAGCCGGTTTACATCAATTCAGTTTTATAATCAATTAAGACGATAAATGCATAAATAAATAAAGGAATTGACAAAAACTGACATTTGCTGATTTTGTTGATTTATCATAGACTACTTTGTTTGTTAAACCAAATAAGTATCCAGTAAAATTGTGATTTATTGAAGAAACACACGTTCTGGTATAAAACGGTGTATTTTCTTTGTAATTGCAGATATCAGAGAAATTTAAAAAACAAAATGTTCAGAAAACATGAGGTTATAGTATGATCTCATGATGCAGCCGTTGTTGTTGCTAATGCTCCCTACAGGGTGTTCCAAAATTAACGTAAAAAAACTATTCTCATTTTTGCACCCGTATAAGCCTAAAACTCAAATCTGAATAAAACATTCCATCACAGTGCAATTAATTACCAAAGAAAAAAGCTACAGTTCAAAAAAAATGTCACAGTTTACAGTTGAAATTTGGAAAATCTATGGAAAATCTACAACATAGCTTTATTCCGCTGTCTTCAAATCACTGTCTACTTTCTAACATTTCCGATTCTAAGTTATTAAATTTGTTATTTTAAACGGAACATCATATAATTGCTTACGTTTTCCGATGTATCAGACAATTTTATATATATTTTATATAAAACACACTATAGATAGGTACATAATGAATAGATTTTCAGGAAACAACTACTCAGAAGGCAAATACCCGTATCTGCATTGGATTAAGGGATGTAAATCCATTTTTCAGGTTTTTCATGCTGATCAGAACTAACAAGTTCGAAACTATAGTAAACTAACGGACATAAAAAGTGGCGCACCTAGATTTTGTCCCAAATTTGATGTTAAATAATTTTTAAACCAGCCTATCGATTTTGATTTTTTTTTGTTTGAAAGGGTGATTCTTGCGGATGACTATTTTGTAATTGGCTTTCTATAAAAAATGTATTTTTTAATATGTACAGCCTTTAAAAACCGATTATGATTTTGACACGAAATTTGATTGTCGCTGTGGAGTGAAATTTTATTTGTATTGAATTCTTAGGCTGGTCACGGTGTTTACCATTCTTTTTTCAATATTCTCTTTTTCGAATCAACTCTCTAGCCCCTTCAGCAACGAAGATGCGACATTTTAGATGAAACGATGTTATTAAGTTTGATTTTTAACAAGGAGGTCGTGGAGCTGAAAATGTTTAAAAAGTTCATCGTTTAAGAAATGTTTAGCGTTTTCGATTACGGACGCTGAAATAATTGTTACTTACAAGTACAAACAACATCAAAAAGAAATAACAAACAAAGAATTATTCGACATTTTAGTAAAACGACTGTAATTATTAATGATTAAGACAATAAACTTAAAAAATAACTGAACAACAAACTAACTAATAACGAGTATTTCCTCCTCTGGTTGCAATAACAGCTTTCATACGCCTAGGCATGCTTTCTATCAAATTTGTGATAGTGATTTGAGGGTTATTGTCCCATTCTTCTGTAAGAGCAATTAAAGTATCCGCATATTAAAAAAATACATTTTTTATGGAAAGCCAATTACAAAATAGTCATCCGCAAGAATAGCCCTTTCAAACAAAAAAAAAATATCAAAATCGATAAGCTGGTTTAAAAGTTATTGAACATCAGATTTGGGACAAAATCTAGGTGTGCCACTTTTATGTCCGTCAGTGTATATGTTAAGAAAGAAATGTGTGATAAGAAATTAATAAATGACCGTTATACTTCCGTATTTTAGTCAACTTTAAAAATAGTTAATTGATTCAATATTTTTTTCCCGAAAATGTATCGGTATTTTCCCGAAATTTCAAAAAGGAGAAACATCTATAATTGAAAGGAGAAAAAAATTTGCAAATTTGCTGCATACTTCAATTTTTTTATGTAAAAACTAATACCCAGCAGATTCAAAGGACAAATGAGTTTGAGTTTTCATTTACAATATTTTCCTTCGTTATACACAATTCCATGCGTAATGGCATTATGGCCACCGCTCTCGCATTGGTCGGAAACCTCGCCTTGCCGCCGTTAGAAGCCACCTGTTTTTCTCCAACGTAATGGGAATTAAATTAACAAAAACGTAGTGATAAAGCAACAAACTATTAGTACTTAATTGGAATGCCGGGATCGGGATAGTCCACCGTCGTTAGAGGCAAGTCCAGAGGCTCACCAGTTGCGCTTGGTTGACGATCTAAGCGAAAGATCGAATCACACCGCTCAAAAATTATTCAATGAAACCCATTTTTATGATTGCGGGCAACCCGCACTGCCGCGCCGCATGAATCATGTAGGCAATTGGATTTTCAACATGATCTTCCAAACGCCTATTGGCAAATATTTAAAAGTACCGAGAAGAACGAGAAACGAGACTACTTATAAGTAGATCACTACTAAACCGTCTTCTAAAAAGTAGACCAGTTACGTCAACTCGCACTGTCGCTGCAGCTACAAACAGCAAGTTATAAAATAATATAATAATTATATAAACAAATTTCTAGACTATTATTAGACAGCAATCTAATTCATGCCTAAGCAATAAATGAAAGCAACAGTTTGGCTGAAAATAGATACGATAAATAGTGTTTATTCTCCAGCTTATATAAATGAACAATTGTTGTTACATTGTTGGCATACACAATAGAATCGCCGCGCCGGTTGCATTTGGGAACGATGATAACCTTAACCGGTTTCATCTTATCAGGCTAGTTTATATAAGACTTTTGTCTAATGTATCCACAGAAAATGTAAGAAATAACCATATATTTAGACAAACCCGATTTTATCTAATTGAAAGGCTAATTTAATAAGACGAACTTTATCTTAATTTATCCACAGAAAATTTTAGAAATAAACCTTATATTTCGATAATCAGTTTTATCTAATTAGAAGGCTAGTTTATATAAAACGTTTTGTCTAATTTATCCACAGAAAATTTTAGAAACACCATTTATTTAGTCATTATGCGCTTTTATCTAACTATAAGGCTAGGTCATATAAGACGTTTTGTCTAATTTATTTACATAAATTTTTAAAAACTTCGTATATATTTCCACATAAACCGATTTTATCTAATTAGAATGTTTACATATAAGGCGTTCTGTCTAATGTATCCACAGAAAATGTAAAAAATAATCATATATTTAGACAAACCCGATTTTATCTAATTGAAAGGCTAATTTAATAAAACGAAGTTTATCTTAATTTATCCACAGAAAATTTTAGAAATAAACCTTACATTTCGATAATCAGTTTTATCTAATTAGAAGGCTAGTTTATATAAAACGTTTTGTTTAATTTATCCACAGAAAGTTTTAGAAACACCATTTATTTAGTCATTAAGCGCTTTTATCTAACTATAAGGCTAGGTCATATACTTAAGACGTTTTGTCTAATTGATTTACATACATTTTTAAAAACTACATATTTTATATATTTCGACATAAACCGATTTGATCTAATTAGAATGTTTACATAATATAAGGCGTTTTGTCTAATGTATCCACAGAAAATGTAAGAAATAACCATATATTTAGACAAACCCGATTTTATCTAATTGAAAGGCTAATTTAATAAGACGAACTTTATCTTAATTTATCCACAGAAAATTTTAGAAATAAACCTTACATTTCGATAATCAGTTTTATCTAATTAGAAGGCTAGTTCATATAAAACGTTTTGTCTAATTTATCCACGGAAAATTTTAGAAACTAACCATATGTTTAGACAATAATTGGTTATATATAATGATAGGGATTGTTTATATAAGAAGTTTTGTCCAATTTATGTCGTGTTTTTGTCTGTTTTTGTCTTCATGAGTCGATTTGAAACTGAAGCAAAAGAAGAATTCGAGTATTTTCCTAGGATTTGGCTGAGGTATGTGGATGACATTTTTGCCGTGTTTGACACTAAGATTGCGGATGTAGAAAACTTCATTTCCAAATTAAATAGTCGTTTCACTTCTAAAGTTTACATATGAACTAGGAAATAATGGAAAACTTCCATTTTTAGATGTATTAGTAGTTAAAAATGGTGACAATAGGTTAGAATTTGATATATATATATATATATAGAAAATATACCAGTACGATCAGATATATCCCTAATGACTCTCACCACTGCTATCAACATAAAATGGCAAGTTTTAATTTTCTTGTCCATCGTTTACTAAGTTTCCCTCTCAGTAATGAGAGGTTTGAAAAAGAAAAGGTATTAATTAAAGATATAGCTGTGAGTAATGGTTATCCTAGAGATATAGTTGAAAAACTTATTAGGAAGCGTAAATTTAAGGACACACTTCGTAATTCTACGACTTTTAAAAATGATATAGACTCCAAAATATGTATCCATCCCGTACGAACCCCGGTTTACTCGTGGTTTGAGTAAGGTCTTCGAAAACGTGGGTGTAACAGCGATTCATTCGTCGAGTAATACATCACAACAACTTTTAGACAATCCAAAGGATAAAATTGTTCCAAATGAAAGGTCTGGGATTTACGAAATTAGTTGTAATAATTGTGATCGAAAATATGTTGGACAAACGAGACGATCAATTAACACCAGATTTAAGGAGCATATGGCTAATCTCAAATATGGAAGAACAGATAAGTCTAGTGTTGCACAACATGCTTTTGACAACAATCATAGAATAGATATTAGTAATTTAAGATTAGTTAGAAATGTGACCAATAATAGACAGTTGGATGCATTTGAGAGCATAGAAATTGTAAAATGTAAAAGTAGTATGAATAGCGACAAGGGACCTATACCGTATAGACCGCTTTACGCGTTGCTTAGCAACGGATCATTGAAGCGTGACTAATGATTTCACCATAAATAGTATAAATAGGGTAGATTTTTAGTTTAAGATTAGTTTTTAATCGTCTCCGGATGATGCCAACTTGGTTGGCGAAACTCGCGTCGAGCGAAGTGAAAGTGTTTTGGTGTTTTTTGTGTTTGGAAACTACTCCGAGTGTTACAGTTACATCAAAGGTTCCAGTCCTACCCAGTTAGTAGATATTAACTGGTTTCATATAATTAAAGGGCAAGTTTATAGAGACGATTTGTACTATTTACCCACAGAAATTTTGTTTAAACAAAGAAATATTGAGACATTAACGGCTTGTGACAAACAACAGAGGCGAAAGTGTGTCTAAAAACTTCTAACAGCAGAAAATCGAGGCCCAAAGAAGCCTCGAAACGCAGAGAACATAAGGAATAAAGTATCCTTATTATTACTAAACATAGTAATATAGTAGGTATAACCAGTTTTAGCTATTTTTATTTTCCGTGATAAAAGCTGCGAAAACACTAAAGATTGTCTTTTGTCACGTTATGTTTGAGTGATACGCATTTCAATACGCATATCAATAAATTATCATACACAATTAATACAGATACTGTGAATTCTGACACCGCAACTATGAAATACCCTGTATAAAAGCAACCGCTCTTTAGTATTCGGAAGCTACTGATATACCTGCTTTGTTGATAAAGAAATAATTTTATTTAGAAAAATCTCACCGCCAGTTATAATATAATTATGGTACCTAGTACCTAGGTAAGTTTCGTTCACATGGGTGATTTGTGTAGTTTTAGCGGCGTGAACACGGCCTCAAGTTCCGTGAAGTGGGACGAGGTCGAGAATAACAATATTGAAATAGCGATACCTGGCAACACCGCTTACCTGCGTACCTGTATATAATAGAAGAACTAAACTAATAATCCACCGTAAATAAAAGTCATTCCTAGCCCGTGATAGAACGTGTTCAGTCCTTGCTGACCGCATGTTAAAATGGATTTGTGGGTGGATGCTTTCTGACACTGAACTAAATGTATATAATTTAGTTCCAATTAAAATACGACAAAAAAAAACCACGCTGAATTAGCGAATTGTACATTTTCCATGGCGCGGTTTCATTACAGTTTTATTTTAAAATAGGTAAAGGGTAAACGTTCGAATGAATAGATTTTCGTTATTATGTTCGCACCTTGACACATTTTCAATTGTTTTCAGAGCTAACTTAGAGCTAACTCAGAGCGTTACAATTCATTTCCCAGGCTAAATGTAAATTCCATGGCCGGCTCTAAGTAACACGGATCCTATTTAAAAGCAAAGCGTTTAATCGGAAAGAATTCGGAAAATAGATTGGCTACGAATGCTGCAAGGCAGTGAAAATACACGCATCCATTAACCTAAAAAAACTGGTTACGCAACGATATCTGTAGCTGTAAATCAAACTTATCCTCTATAACTTTTTAATACATGCTCAGTGGTGAATCGCTTTCGCTTATAAACAAATAGGTTGCAATAACAAAGAATTAAATTTCATATTATGTAGTTCATTGGGTTTATTAACGTTTTATATAATACCCACTACCCAGTCTTATATTAATCTTTATAAATATTATTAAAGTATTTCTAGAATAATTATAAAATGACTCGGGTTGAAAGCGATATTAAAAAAACTAATAAACTAATAAACTAATAATAATGAAATGATTAACGGGCATAGCGTTATGATCCACAATCAAATAATTCCTAATAATATTACTATTCCACTATCAGGTATAAATGCATTAAAAACAGCTTTTGTTATAATAGTAATTTATGTACCGGAGGGCGACGATCTTATAGACCAGAGGGCCTCTGGCCCGCAGGTCTGATGAGGGAAACTTTGATGTCATAGTGTTGTAAAATTACAGGTAATTTATTATACATTATTTTCCATTGAAAACTTTCGGTAATTGTCGAGAATTTTAGGGGGCAATTTTGGAAAGTGGCTTTTGTGAAGATACCGAGTTATTGATGGAAGATAAGGACCACATGAGACGGAAAACGAAATTATTAGTCCGTCGTCAAATGCTTGAATAAAATTATATGAATATAAAAACATAATAGGTAACGTACTAGGTATGTTAATTCGCTACATAGATTATTATTAATTAAACTACAGTGAAAAATTCATGAAAAAGTAGTTACTTCTGTAGTAAGTGCGTAAAATGAGTGTTTTTTAATGGCACATGGGTGTTAATTTTTAAAAATTCTCTCGAATGTGCCATGAAAACACGAATTTTATACACGAAATACAAACATTTTTTGTACAACTGTTTATGTGAATTTACATCGTCTGAAATACACTGACGGGCATAAAAAGTGGCGCCCCTAGATTTTGTCCCAAATTTGATGTTCAATAACTTTTAAACCAGCCTATCGATTTTGATAATTTTTTTTTGTTTGAAAGGGCGATTCTTGCGGATGACTATTTTGTAATTGGCTTTCCATAAAAAATGTATTTTTTAATATGTACAGCCTTTAAAACCCGATTATGATTTTGACACGAAATTTGAATGTCGCTGTGGAGTGAAATTTTATTTGTATTGAATTCTTAGGGTTTGTATTGGTCACGGTGTTTACCATTCTTTTTTCAATATTCTCTTTTTTGAATCACCTCTCTAGCCCCTTCAGCAACGAAGACGCGACATTTTAGATGAAACGGTGTTATTAAGTTTGATATTTAACAAGATATGGTAACGGTTAACACTGACACGTCAAAAGATTCAGTTGAAATTCTCGTGAAAGAAAAATAATTCAGTTAACGTTCTAAAAGAAAATCCAGTGCAAATTAGTCCAATTCAAGTAGCTAGAGTTGCGGCTTTGGTAGAAGATGGAAGGAGTCAAAGATATGCAGCTCGTATTGTTGGGTCTACCAGAAACAACTGTCCGAAGAGCGATCCAGCGCTACCGAGAAACGGGCCAATACAGCAGACGTCCAGGTTCGGGTAGTTCCAGGATTATGCAAAATATTGACGATCGATTTATTGGTCCGCAAATATCGAGGAATCCCTATCAAACAGCTGTGATCACAAACCGAAATTTAAGAAACGCACGAGGAACAGTTGTGTCTGATCGAACAATTTGTCGGAGATTCAGGAGTCTCGGTTTTATCGCAAGAAGACCTGCTATTGGAATGCGATTACTTCGACGACATCGAGTAGCTCGTTTGGATTTTGCTCGAATTCATCTTGTTTGGAATGAGTTGCAATGGTCTCAAGTTTTATTCACTGACGAATCAAGATTCATGTTGAGATCCGTAGACGGGCGTCGGGGGGTTTGGAGAAGGCGTGGGGAAAGATTCGAGGATGGTACGTTCAGCGATGTCCGTACAGAATTATTTGTGTTTCCACCACGACAATCTCTAAATGCAGTTAGATACATAGAGATCTTGAATGAACATGTTGTCCCATTTGCACCTTACATTTGCGAGGAATTCCTCTTAATGCAAGATAATGCACGACCGCATACAGCAGTGATGATACCACAATTTTTAAACGATGTCGGAATTAATCGTATGCCGTGGCCCGCTAAAATCCCCGATATGAATCCCTTTGAGCATTTATGGGATGAATTGGGACGTGTTAGTAGACGCAACCCAGAGAATCTGAATGAACTGAGGATTGCTCTTACAGAAGAATGGGACAACATCCCTCAAATCACTATCACAAATTTGATTGAAAGCATGCCTAGGCGTATGGAAGCTGTTATAGCAGCCAGAGGAGGAAATACTCGTTATTAGTTACTTTGTTGTTCAGATATTTTTTAAGTTTATTGTTTTAAGTAAGATTATTTTTGAAATATTCGAGAGGAAAATGTATTAACCAACATGTGGGGATAAATAAAATGGGAGACATGCCCAGCTCGGTTGCAAAATGTCTTGGAAAAGACATTTATAAGAGCTACACAGGTCACTGTTTCAGGAGAAGCTCTGTAACTCTTCTGGCCAATGCAGGGGCAACATTCATAAAACGTCACGGTGGCTGGAAATCTGCCTCCGTAGCAGAAGCATATATATTTATATAGAAGATAGTTTGAATAACAAAATTGGGATTTCTAACAAAATATTGAATTGTCCATCTTCTTCCAAACAAATTAAAACATCTGATCAAATTTTGGAATCAACTCTTCAAGAAATACGTTTCTGATCAGCAGCAACATGGAACATCTTTGGGATTTTATGTTGGTTAAGTAATTGTTCAAACTTTACTCTCAATTATTATTCCAATAAATGAAATTGTTTTATGATTATTGCAGATTTGTTTCGCTATACCTGTTTCGCTATACCGTTTGATGCGTTGTGAAATAGTTGTGAAATCATATATTTTTTGTGTTCCAGGCCCAGGTGAAGATAGGGTTTGGAATTTCTGTAAATGAAGAAGGCTGAGAAGGAAAAGACGTGCTGGTATTTCTTTGCCTTTGCTCGCAGAACAACTTTGAATTGTGTGCGATATACACTGGCGGACAAAATTAACGCGACACAAAGAAATTGCACCAATTTTGGAATACATTATTTTTTGAACCCGTCCCCTAATTTAGATCATCTTTTTTTAAATTGTAGGAAATTTCGTAGTGAATTCGCTGAACTTTTTAAATTTGTTTAATCAAAAAATTACATACATACAGGCTGTTCCATGCCGATAGTTTTTTTCCACTCTATGGGACATATCAGACACAAATAGTATAAACCATAATTGATTATTACATAGCTTAATGCTTTCTTAACATTTCCTTTTTTTATTCGCTTTGTTATCTCCATTTTTAATGAAAATAGAGAGATTTTAAAATCCTCATGTTTGGAAGCTTTTTAATTAAAAAAATAATTAGGTTGGCCAGAAAACTAGCACCGGAAATAAAGTTGGATTTCCGCCCCTACTTCCCAATACAGCTTCACATCGTCGCCTCATGCTTAAAAATAATCGCCTAATTTCCTCCTGGTCCACAGCGTTCCACAATTGGATTAGTGCCTCTTGTACTTCTCCAAGGGTCATAGGGGGTGGTCGTGTTTTTCTCAACTGCCTACCGAGTACATCCCATATATGCTCAATAGGATTGATATCAGGACTTCGTGCTGTCCAATTTAGTGTCTCAACACCTATTTCCTCGAGGTATGAGCATCGATAACATGAGGTCTTGCATTGTCTTGCATTAACAAGAAATTGTCACCGATGTAAGGTACGAATGGGACAACATGTTCTGATAAAATATCTCTAATGTACCTTTCGCTATTTAGTGCACCTCCATGTACTGGTAACCATTATGTACGTGCATTTAATGGAATTCCTCCCCACACCATCACGGAACCTCCATTGAAGAGATTGGTTTGACGTATGTTACATTGCGCGTAACGTTCATTCGGCCTTCTTATAACTCTTTGTCGACGATCAGAACTGTAGAGGCAAAACCTAGATTCATCAGTAAATAGCACTCTTCCCCAGTCTTCAATATTCCACTTTTAATGCTCCCTAGCAAATTGTAACATAGCTCTTCTGTGCTCTGCATTAAGAGTGGGTCCTGTAGCTGGAATTCGTACTTTCTTTGAGTCTTCTTATTACTATCTTAACACTAACTTCAACATCATGGACAGCACTTAGCTGTGCCTGAAGGTGTGTGCCGCTAACAAATCGTTCTCGCGGAGCGCGAACTCTAATAAAACGATCTTGAATCGCTGTCGTAACACGAGGTCTTCCTTGTCCTCGCCGCCTGTCGTAACTCTGTGTTTCTCGAAATGACTCCTGATATGGTTGAAACAGAAACTCCTAGTCTAGCGGGTACTACCCCCATACTCAACCCTTCATTTATTAATGTCACTGCTTTAACACAATCATCATGGTTAAGATTGCTTCTACCTTGTTCCATATTCAAAACATAAATTCTGCATATCAACGTTTTGACATCTTATTAATTTTCAAGCCTACTTTTCTACCAATTTTTTTACCAGAGACCAAAGCTTTGATAAACTTGAAAACATGATTATTTTAAAATCTCTATATTTTCATTAAAAATGAAGATATCAAAGCGAATAAAAAAGGAAATGTTAAGAAAGCATTAGGCTATGCAATAATCAATTACGGTTTACAGTATTTGTGTCTGATATGTATGATGAGAGTATTTAAATGTTTGAGAAAAAAACTATCGTCATTGGTACAGCCTGTATGTATGTAATTTTTTGATTAAACAACAAATTTGAAAAGTTCAGCGAATTCACTACAAAATTTCCTACAATTTAAAAAAAAAGTTGATCTAAATTAGGCGACGGGTTCAAAAATAATGTATCCCAAAGTTGGGTAAAATTTTTTGTGTTCCGTTAATTTTGTCCGCCAGTGTATTAAAATATATATAGTAATGCTGTATATAACATTACATGCGGTTATGAAAATAGTGCATAATACACTGTGATAAGAATATTTATAACAATGTGGAACAAACAATGCGAACGGATATTTATGTGGTATTTTTCAGGGGATCCCTATCGCCAGGCGATGTAACGGCAGAAATAACTTTATACTTGAATTTATTATCAATATCTACTATTTTCATTCCGACACCGCTTCTTCGACTTCTCAGTATAAATGACCAATTAAATAAATCGTACAGGATTACGAAGAGCTTCAATAAATACGCAAGAACTTGTCAACGATTCGTTTCCGTATATATGCCCAAATATAGAACTTGTACCTAAGTGTTTTCATTTGAATCCTCTTTGTAATTGATTGCTACCAACTTCTTACATAATAAATAAGAATAGCAAAGAACTTAAAACTAATAATGTAAAAATGTAGAAAATATAATTAATACATAAGATCAAATAAATAACTTTAGTTTTGACCAAACAAACAATTTCTATACCTTTCTTTTTCGTTATAGTTTGCTCTGTTGTTCCTTTCACTTTACCCTTACCATATAACATATATGCTCTCCGAAATGCCTAAACATTGTCTTATTTATTAAACAAACCTTATAGTTGCAAAAGACAATTCTGCAGTAGCATTATTTATATGACATGTGGGTAGCAAACCAACCGTTTATCATTTCAAATGAGTCACTCAAACGCAGAGTCGCTATCGCAGTTAAATTACGTTGCAATATTTTACAAAGTACAAAAGCTAAATATTACGTACAGGTAAACGCATGAACTGTCGTCAGCCAAAAAGAGAAGCAGATACAAAGTGTGCGGCACTAAAAAAGATAGTAAATGTCGCTGATGTCGTGTTTGTTGCCATGAATTTTCTGCCAGGCCTCTGTAATAAACGAAAGGCGGAAATTTTAATTCAGGATGAGCCTTGTTATTATTAATAATATTAATATGGTCTGTTTCTCAACATTTAAACCGTTATCTTAATCCGCCTACAAACACCACTTTAGATTTTTTGAAAATGACACGGAAACTACTAAACATTAACATGATAAAATAAGGTCAAGGTCGCATTACAAGAGTCGCCAAAATAAGCTAGTAGGAAAAGAAATGACGATGATGTAACATTAAAATGTTAGATAACAATATTTCCCGCATTTTTCTACTCCACATGTTTCGTGTTGATATAAATATACCTACCAAATTAATACAGATAATATCAATACTGATTATGCTATAAAATGTTATTTAGCTCATGTAAACAAAGCTCATATTTAAAACCACGCTGATAGATATTTATAGAATATGTCAGATTTAGGAACATATTTTTGTCATTTAATTTATGTGATATTCAAGCAGTGTACAGGGTGTTTATTATATAATGAGCCATACTTGAGGAATAGCTTCCTATGACGAAAATATGGCGATTCAAGTCAACATAATTTATATAGTATTTTCGTTTAATATTCAAACTAGAGCAAAAAATTTTACGGCATTTTACAAAGAAAACCCGTAAATCACATCATTGCAATACAAAAGGATATTTAATGTAAAATTGTATACCGCTGCAATTTCTTGTGAATAGAACTATTATAGGGCCTGCAGTCAGCGGCTTACCGTATCGGTCGCTATCCCTCTTCAACTCATACAAATCCCATTTCTCTTCTCGCTCACTTAGGAGACTTACTTTACTTCTGACTTTACTGCTCAGTGGCGTATCATCATGCGCAACCAAGGTGAAGTGACTTCAAAAGATGTCGTATTATGTCATATTCATATATGTGCAAAACTTTAAGCCAAAAAAGGTATTTAAAATATATTGAAAACATTTTGCATGCTGCATGTACAACTTAGTGCTCAATTTAGGCAATAATAATTTAAAATAAAAGAAATTAGGATAATTGCGCTCGCCACTGAGCACCGCATTCCATTAGTTTGCATATTAAACGAAAGCACTATAGTGCAATTTTCCTTTACTATTTTTATTTTGCTATTTTTAAACGTAACACTCGGAGTCATTTCTACAAACGCCAAAACACTTTCACTTCGCTCGGCGCGCGTTTCGCCAACCAAGCTGGCATCATCCGGACTATATATGTAATTCATTACTAAACAATCGGACATAAAAAGTGGCGCACCTAGATTTTGTCCCAAATTTGATGTTCAATAACTTTTAAACCAGCCTATCGATTTTGATAATTTTTTTTTGTTTGAGCGGATGACTATTTTGTAATTGGCTTTCCATAAAAAATGTATTTTTTAATATATACAGCCTTTAAAAACCGATTATGATTTTGACACGAAATTTGAATGTCGCTGTGGAGTGAAATTTTATTTGAATTGAATTCTTAGGTTGGTCACGGTGTTTACCATTCTTTTTTCAATATTCTCTTTTTTGAATCACCTCTCTAGCCCCTTCAGCAACAAAGATGCGACATTTTAGATGAAACGGTGTTATTAAGTTTGATATTTAACAAGGAGGCTATGGTAACGGTTAACACTGAAACGTCAAAAGATTCAGTTGAAATTCTAGTGCAAAAAAAAAATCAGTTAACGTTCTAAAAGAAAATGCCAGTGCAATTTAGTCCAATTCAGGTAGCTAGAGTTGGGGCTTTGGTAGAAGATGGAAGGAGTCAAAGATATGCAGCTCGTATTGTTGGTCTACCAGAAACAACTGCCCGAAGAGCGATCCAGCGCTACCGAGAAACGGGCCAATACAGCAGACGTCCAGGTTCGGGTAGTTCCAGGATTATGCAAAATATTGACGATCGATTTATTGGTCTGCAAATATCGAGGAATCCCTATCAAACAGCTGTGATCACAAACCGAAATTTAAGAAACGCACGAGGAACAGTTGTGTCAGATCGAACAATTTGTCGGAGATTCAGGAGTCTCGGTTTTATCGCAAGAAGACCTGCTATTATTGGACATACGACGACATCGAGTAGCTCGTTTGCATTTTGCTCGAATTCATCTTGTTTGGAATGAGTTGCAATGGTCTCAAGTTTTATTCACTGACGAATCAAGATTCATGTTGAGATCAGTAGACGGGCGTCGGAGGGTTTGGAGAAGGCGTGGGGAAACATACGAGGATGGTATGTTCAGTGAAAGGGAGAGTTTTGTGGGTGGTTCACTAATGGTATGGGGTGGAATTACCAGCGATGCCCGTACAGAATTATTTGTGTTTCCACCACGGCAATCTCTAAATGCAGTTAGATACATAGAGATCTCAAATGAACATGTTGTCCCATTTGCACCTTACATTGTCGAAGAATTCCTCTTAATGCAAGATAATGCACGACCGCATACAGCAGTGATGATAACACAATTTTTGAACGATGTCGAAATTAATCGTATGCCGTGGTCCGCTAAAAGCCTTGATATGAATCCCATTGAGCATTTATGGGATGAATCGGGACAACGTGTTAGTAGACGCAACCCAGAGAATCAGAATGAATTGAGGATTGCTCTTACAGAAGAATGGGACAATATCCCTCAATTCACTATCACAAATTGGATTGAAAGCATGCCTAGGCGTATGGAAGCTGTTATAGCAGCCAGAGGAGGAAATACTTGTTATTAGTTAGTTTGTTGTTCGGTTATTTTTTAAGTTTATTGTTTTAATCATTAATAATTACAGTCGTTTTACTAAAATGTCGAATAATTTTTGATTGTTATTTCTTTTTGATGTTGTTTGTACTTGTAAGTAACAATTATTTCAGCGTCCGTAATCGAAAACGCTAAACATTTCTTAAACGATGAACTTTTTAGACATTTTCAGCTCCACGGCCTCCTTGTTGAATATCAAACTTAACTTAACAACACCGTTTCATCTAAAAATGTCGCATCTTCGTTGCTGAAGGGGCTAGAGAGGTGATTCAAAAAAGAGAATATTGAAAAAAGAATGCTTAACACCGTGACCAACCTAATAATTCAATACAAATAAAATTTCACTCCACAGCGGCATTCAAATTTCGTGTCAAAGTCATAATCGGTTTTTAAAAGCTGTACATATTAAAAAATATTTTTTTTATGGAAAGCCAATTACAAAATAGTCATCCACAAGAATCCGCATCATATTTGGGACAAAATCTAGGTGCGCCACTTTTTATGTCCGTCAGTGTATATCGTGTGATTAACATCGTCTCTTTTTCCTTTAGTAACAGTGAGCGAGAAGATATGTATTACATATTTTCATATATGTACGTGAAAACAAAAGTTTTTAAAATAAATAGACATCCGAAAAGGTTTATATCAATAACTATTATACTCATATATATGTTGAACTATCATTAACTTTAGCAAATGATATTAATATAATGTGGCTATTAAATATAATTTCACTGAATTAATGTTTCGTCGTTTCTAGAACGTGCCAAGTTAATTCGTGTTTCTAACAAACGATTACTGCACATGTGGTAATATAAAATGAAAGTTTTGCATTTCAATGAACAGGTTACATATTTGCCGAGCGCAATTTTCGTCGTAATATTTTTTTCGCCGCGAATATTTTCGTGTGGCCACTCCGAAACATAATCGAGGTGGGAAACAATTTTTGTAACTACTAATACACACAATTGTTTAATGTAGAGGAAATGAAAACTCGCATGACTGCAAATCACATCCGGTTTTAAATTATTTTCATAAATTTATAGATACAAATTACATGAACAATAAATATTTCTCTATTGTGACATGGGAGTAATTTCAAATTTAATGATACCCCAGAGAGTCCAGCAGAGCTGTTTACGATGAAATACCATCTTAAACAGGTATTTTTCGAGCCGAAAAGAGTGCTCCATCTGGTCCATGAATAACGGGATCTAAGGGAAATTCCCTTAGAAGTTTATTGCACCCAATATAAAACCTAACTGTATATTTAAAAGTACCGTAATAGAGTGATGGGGCCCTTCTGATTTTGTGCTTATTTTAAAATGTTTTTTTACATTTATTTTACTATTAGTTAGTTCTAAACAAATTTTGCAACGTGCAAAACAGTTATCTAAAGCAAAATAAACAAATGATTAATGTCAATATTGTTCCTACACATATTTTAAACATAAATAATAATGTTAACCATCCACGGAACCGTTGCGCAAGCAACTACGACAACAATTATTATTTTGTTAAATTCTTTACACCAAAATATTTAATTTCTCAAAACACGATGTATAATAATAATTGGCATTTTGTTTTACAAACATCTTGTCGCGCAGTCTCGATATTTCACACCCGATCCGCAACATAAACATTTTGATTTTGTGTGGTGTTCGTTCAGCGGCGAATGGGCATTGCACCGCGATATTTTGCAGGTGTCGGACTCGACAATCGCGCCCTCTTTTTTTCGGACACAAAAATTTTCCTTTGATTTGGCGCATAATCTTTCAATTAAAATTTAAAAAATTGAGTTTAGTAATAAAAGAAAAGCGTCCATCCCGTACTCTGCAAATATTACCATTTTTACCACTGTGTCATAACCTTCAAAAAATGACGTTGACTGGGGACTGGGGTTGACAAATACATATGTTGTTATTATACATATGTTGATGAAATAAAATGGTTTTCTGAAGTACTCATTTGAGTACTTCAGAAAACCATTTTATTTCATCTGCAGACATCACCAGTTCTGTTATGCTGTACAGCGTGCAGGTTTGTGTAATTAGTTAATCATTTGCCACTATTCATCATAAAAAGAGATAGAAGAGATCCAAATGAAAAGGGTCCATTTCATCCCCTATTTAGTTAAGAAAACTGCGATGTCGTGCGATTATCTTATTTTGTTATATTCATTTCGATATAAGTAATGTTGTTGACCTTGTTGTTTTGTTCCCTTCATGGCTACGAGTAGATTTTTCGTACATGTGGGTTTTGCTTATAACAGTGACCTAAATGAGATGATGTATGTTTGTGCCTTGTTGAATTTATTAACACTTTTCCCCGTACCTTACAACTACTAGATGAGTTGCCTCCCGTATGGTACCTTCTGACGAAAATCGGCTAACTAACAACAAACTCTTCAGTTTTGTATCTTGAGAATGATTGTAGGTTAAACCACAAGTATGGGAACATTTGTAAGTTTTCATTTTATTCTAACCTAAATGCCAACAGCATTATTGCGATTCTCTTGAATAGAGATCGAGGGTTTCTCTGCCGTGCTCTTTCCCCTCGTGAATTCAAGGCTGAATACAGCCTGTACTTATTTTATATTGTTCATAAATTTCATAAATGTTCTGTCTTTTTTTATAGAATTTAAATTAGTTACAATGTATACAATAACTAATATTAAACCGTCCACTAACCAACAAATACGTCCGTTAACTGTACTTTTTGCATTAAAATTTTAAATAAATTTCTACAAAACACATGACAAAGTTTCATTGCAGTTATCAACTATTATCTTAATGTACACGCATTAAACTGTGCTCTGAATGTTTTCTATTTTCATTTGATTTATTGCAACGTTCAGAGACAGGGTATTAAGTATTCTTCTTATGTAACTATGCAGTCTACCCTAACTCATTCATTAAAGATAAGTAGAGACGCCACTGGATGAGCTTTGATCACACGAAGCGGCGTTGCCAAAAGGATACCTGCCTCCATTTTCTCTCTCGCACTCATTGCAGTTTTTAGAACAATAATAGATCGGCTCTTCCAGCGTTTTATGAATGAATCGTTGGTTCTCCCTGTATTAAAATGTCTATGGTTACATTACACATAGGAGAAATTAAATTTTTAAGTACATTCAGTCGTCTGACGTACCATCTGGTAATCTTGCATAATCGTCAATGTGGTCTGCTTCTTCCAACAGCTTATTCAGTTAGATTTTTATTTTTTTTTCATTTTCCTTGCAGTACCTGATGCTATTATAAAGATATGCTGTTATACCACTGACTTTTAAAACGATATTACTGCTTTTAGGGTTATGTAGCAACACAAAACAGGAGAAATCTTGCTGATTAGTAAATATTAAAGATACGTACAACTATATTAGTTTTTAGTGATAAATAATATCTATATTTAGTAACAAATAGGCATAATATACCATTGGTCCATGGCAATATAGATTCCATATTGTCCATGACAATATAGAAAAAAATCTTTGAAAAAGACTAGATCTATATCGTTGAAAATGCCAATAATATATTATCATAAATATCTTAGAGAAAAGATAATTTGTGGCGCCATGTCTATAAGCATAGTTTAAGCTATTAAAGACACATATTTCCCCACTGTCCTTTTGAAAGGACAGTGGGAGTATCTGGTTAACTCGGAATTTTGTGACTATAATACTATATTTTATTACCGTAATTACCATACCAGTCAACATAAGGACTGCTGTATGTAGTTATGTCAATACCGTTTCGTAAATCACAAAATACAAATTTTCCAGGATCAAGTGCTCTTACGTTACACTTGATGAGGTATGTGGCAACAACACTAATTTATCGTATCATCAGTCCAGATACTTACCTAGAATATGATTAAATTCACTGTTATAATGAAAAAAATACTCCTCACATTTTATTTAATTAACAAAAATATCAAAATATTTACAACGATAGATATCGTATTAATTTAAATTTGACAGTATATATGAGAGTTTGCAATCTGTCACAATGCATATCAAACAATAAATACAAGCTTTGCGTGCGTCTTCGTCGCTACTAAAGCCTATCGAAAATTCTCAAGATCCAAAAACAAACAGAATTGCCTAAATTGACTCTTTTGATAAAGAAGAACTTGACCTTCTAAACAAGGGTTTAAACTTTGCTGTAGCCCCTTCTGATGAGATTTTGGATGATGTCGTGGCAGGTTGCAGGAACCAAATTTCTAAAACTATAATGAATAACGTAGACAATAGAAAGTCATGCTCAAAGAATCCTAGAAAGACTATCAAAATATTGCGCGATAAAGACTGTTTTTATTTATCGGGTAATAAATTAGAACAACTTTTAGACTATCCAAAGGATAAAATTGTTCCAAATGAAAGGTCTGGGATTTACGAAATTAGTTGTGCTTCAACCATCGGTTGCTAAGCAACGCGTAAAGCGGGCTATACGGTATAGGTCCCTTGTCGCTATTCATACTACTTTTACATTTTACAATTTCTATGCTCTCAAATGCATCCAACTGTCTATTATTGTCTATTTCTAACTAATCTTAAATTACTAATATCTATTCTATGATTGTTGTCAAAAGCATGTTGTGCAACACTGGACTTATCTGTTCTTCCATATTTTAGATGAGCCATATGCTCTTTAAATCTGGTGTTAATTGATCGTCTCGTTTGTCCAACATATTTTCGATCACAATCTTTACAATGAAAGGCGATAAACAGTTACCCATTGCGATTCCTTCATGTTGTTCATAGAACTTGTCATTGAAACAGAAGCAATTTAGTTTCATACAAAGCTTTGTAAGGTTTATTATATATTCTTCTATTACTTCTTTCCTATAGTTGTTTAATTCGAGTAAATCCTCTACTATAGGAAACGGGGGTACAATTGAATCACTCTGTTCGGAACGCTCCTTGCCATTATAATATTACGTCTGCGTTTGTAATATTATGAGCGAGAAGAAATCGAAAGTCGAGCTGCAAAACTTAACAGCCAGCGTTTACAAAGCGAACTCATATTTAGCTATACGCGAATAATATGTATGTCGAATGACGAAAATAAACAATGCAGAAATAAAGAGTAAATTGCGAGGGTGGTAATAATAGGCGATAATTGATCCGTGGGTGAAATTTCTACCGCATTTTACGGTAAAGTAGAACATGTCGTTTTCAAACAAAGAAACCACCTACTGTGCTAAACGGCTTGAATGAGCCCATAGGCGGCGCTCTCAGAGTTATGGCAAAGTTTACAGAATATATATATTTCGTAAACTTTGCTTATGGGGTGGATTATAAAGTTGGAAATAATATTTTTTTTCATATTTTAAACGACTTTCTGGATACAATTAATGCCACGCGTAGTAGTCATTCTTTCTAGAGCTTGACGGCATAGGAGTTTTAAATGGTTCGAGCAGGGGACGGCGAAAATACCTACTTTAAAAAAAATCACCAGAAATTTTGTTGTCTGGGTATAGCAGACAATCATGACAGTAAACGCTCTTTCAAGGCGAACAAGAACAAACAAGAAGAAATACCTAAAAATACTTGTGGTGTGAGAATATGTAACGACGTTATCGACGTTAATTTCTACTCGAAAATAAATACAGAGATAGATATTATGTCGATGGGGACTCGACATTTTTTTTGTTTTAAAATTACGAAAATGTATTGTCGAAAACTTACAATACAGTGAAACACACTTTCAGGTACCTAATCAAACCTTGATTGTCAATTTTATTTGTCAGTTTACTAATAATTATTCTATATTTTGAAGTTTTCCTTAATAATTATTATGCCGCGCTTAACTGGACCGCAAAAAATGAGAGGTGTGAGGTTACTGCAGAACGGATGGTCAATGCAAGCAGTTGCAGATACTCTGAATGTGAGTAAAGGTTGCATTTACAAAATTAAGCAAAAATGGAATGCAGAAGGAACTGTTGAGTACGTCCATAGAGGGGGCCGTCAGAAATTCAGTACTATGGAGGAAGACGAACTCGTCCTTGACCACCTCCGACAGAATCCTTTTGATACAGCAGTGACTGCCTGCTTCTTAACAAATTTTCCTGCTTCGGTGGAAACCGCAAGACGACGTATCAGAGCATCTGAGCTGAAGAATTTTTCGGCTGCAAATAAAGTTGCTCTGTTGCCACGGCATAAGGAGCAGAGGTTGAACTTTGCCAACCAATTTGTCGGTGTGCCACAGGACTTTTGGGACAACACAATTTTTTCAAACGAAAAAGTGTTTCAATCCTGCTATGATGGCTCTGTGCGTGTATACCGCCCAAGAAGTTGCCGATATGAAGAGCGCTATATAAATCCTACAGCTCGTAGTGGTCGCTTCTCTATCAACGTGTGGGCATGGATATGTTGCCAAGGAGCAGGTGTTACTTGGAGAATCAGAGAGCGTCTTACTGGTCAAAGCTACGCTCGCATTTTGGAATGTTATGTTACCTTCCGTTTCCATTTTATATCCCGAGAACTTCACTTTCCAGCAGGAAAATATTTTTGTTTCCTCATTCTTTTTTCCATATTTCAATTAAATTTATATTTCAGGATAATTCCTCTATTCACAAATCACGAGTTGTTACTGAATGGCTGAATACAAACCATATTAACACTCTGCCTTGGCCCTCTAAGTCGCCGGATTTAAATCCGATAGAAAATGTATGGGCACAAATGGAAAAAGACATGTATAGCAGAAATTTCCGACCAACGAACGTAGAAGAACTGTGGTTGGCGATTGAAAATGCCTGGGAAAATATTGGCGAGGATTACACCAGGACACTAATATTGTCTATGAGAAATAGGCTTCAAAAAGTTATAAACGCGAATGGTGCTTGGACCAAATATTAATTCATAGTAATTTTCTTAAGTTCTCAGTTAGTTTGTTAATTTAATGGATTTTTTTACAAGAGACGTCCTTACCATATAGATTTTCCTTAATAAATACAATAGTATATAAAATGCTGTCACCCTATAACTAACAGATACTTCAACATAAAATAATTTTGAATGTGATCTGTTTACAAAAGCCTGCTTCACAATGGGAATATTTCCAAAATTTCTCATAAGAGTCGTTTACTTTCAATTGGACGGCACTGTACATGCCAAAAATTATCTGTCCATGACCTTCTGCAAACTAAAATGTATTTATTGCTTGTACTATTAGACAATGGAGTATTTCCAATGCTCGCGAAATCTAGGATCGCAATTCATAATCGCGAGGAACCTAATTCCTTTCACTTCATGTGATATACCGGCGCTGCTTTTCTCGCATTCCATCAAGTTTACATTAAGGTGGGTCTAACAACGAAAAATTCGCAGACTCTCCGACCACAATCTTGGCGTTCGGAGCCGCGACACGTCATCTGGCATTTTCAAAAGTTTTGCAACTTATTCCGCGCTATGCGACGTGGATAATCGTTAGCTTATCAGATAATAAATGTCATCACTTATGCACCTCGTTTAGTGGAAAAGTGCAAATGAAAGTTCACAGTAATAGGCACATACCTATATTACGCAATGAAATAATGCCTACCATAATATACTATAGCTTAGCAGAATGGAGATATACCAACAACGTCTCTAATACAAGGACAAAGTGCTGCCTCGTGACGTCACCATCCGGAGGCCTACGAGATACTTATGTTATTACGGGCTTTAGGCAGTTATTTAGGTAGGTATGTCTGAAATCGTTTTAATGTAGTTTTGGAGATCAATAAAAAGATCAAACTAAACAAAGATATTACGGCATAAATCTATCGGAGTCTATGAAAAACACAGGTGAAGAATAATTTAAATGGTTAACTGTTAACTGTTTCGAAATACAGTCAAGATTACATGTGTCTAATTATTAGAGTCTAGATGGTTAATTGTTTTAAGAAAACTGAAAAGTAATTCGTGATTAATTTTAGACACAGGAGCAATATGAACAACTTCTTTAAAATTTGAACAAATGCTAGTAATCATAAATGTATACGCAGATGTCGCTAACGAATCGTTATTATTTATTGCAGCTCCTACAACATTACCACATTTATAAACTAAATATGGATCAATGTGAATTTCATCCATTAGTAAACTAACATATATGTCTTGGTCTTTTAAATATTTAAAGATTTTTTGTACATATGTTAAAAAAGTAACTCAATTCCTTGTGAAACATTTTCGTCCTCATTTCTAAGTTTTTAAGTACATTGGACATAAAGTTCAAAACATGGTTAAGCTTTGACATGTCTATATGTATGTCTGAAAATGTATTTCATGTAATTCTGTAAGTTTTTCGTCTTTGCTATTTCGATACGATATTTTTTTTGACAAGTATTTGGGACAGTACGGAAATTTACTTGGTACGCTAGTTTCTTTCAATCGGGGTAAAGCTAAAATAACTGAAACGATATCACCAGTTAATGTATCCTGTTGGGAAATTTTGTAAATAAAATCCTCCTTTTCAAAGTGGCACTCACACACTCGGGAATTGTCACTCGGCACAAAACTTTCACGTGGAATTGCAGAGAGCCATTTTCTGCCATACTCTTCATCTCTGGGAAAACGAGACACCCGAACTTTTGTACTGGTTCCGTAATTTCCTGTACGACCGGGAACACAATACTTTTGGGGCATTATGATATAATACCGCAACAAATAAACCGTTAAAAAAGATCAAGAATCGATTAGGAACTAGGCAAGCGCGCGGGCAATATCAATAACCCCTCTAGAGGTGTTGTTGTTCTTATTGGCGCGTGGCGGCGTCCTATACTAAAACCCAAAACAGAACATCGTTAACAGGGTTGCCAAATTACAATTGACACGAGAGTTGTTAGTTGCTGCTTCTTAATGACTTTCTGCGGCCAATTTGATCTGATAATTGACTAATGAGAAAGCTACTTTATTTTGTTTACATTCTAATTTGTTTACATCCTAAATACAGTACAACATATCATCTAGGCAGAGAAGCGTCGCACTGGAACACATTCTGGCATCGCCGCTTCGACCGACTTAGACAAGCCTGTTGAATTAGCTTAGAGAGTATATTAGCCTCCATCTGGGTTAAGCCCCCAGTGCGTGACGTCACCATGATATTTAAAGTAAGCACTTTGTCCTTATTAGAGGGGTAATTGGATATACGCATATAAGCTTTTTTTACTCGTAGCAGAAAGATACGTTTTAATTTTTAACCACTGTTCCAAGTAGGTACAGTCATTATCTACATGCTAATATGAAATGTTTATTAAATCATCAGTTGTTTATTAAATCATCAGTATAATAAAAACCATATTTCAAATGCGCGCCACGTTTTTATTTCTTACCAAAGGTCAGAATCTCAGGAATGTACAGGTTTGTGTCCTAATTATTTTGTAGTTTTTAGTAGAACTCATGGTTCAAAAGGAAAGGTCGTCATTTTGATTTTTTTTTGTAAAACCAAATTTCAAGTATTAATTCAAGTTGCAAGATTTGAGATAAACATATATAAATATACGAAGTCGTTAAATAAAACCGTTTAAAAACCTGGCCTATTATAGTCTGATTGGAAATTAAAGAGAGTAATAAAACCCTACATCAGAAGGGAGATGGGCTAAAACATAGTAGCACATGTTTGTTTATATAAATATTTCACTTCGGTGAAAAAGTATGTAAAGTGTATGTAAGGTTTTAATCGTGTTGGTACCTTGAATGAAGATATAATAATGTTGAATTTGACATTTCAACGCGAAAACGTGTGAAAAAAAACATAATTCACAAAAAGATATGTTTCGTTTTCAACTGAATAAAAAACCTCTGCAAACTACTAATAAAGTAAGAAATACAACAATATATATTTTTAATTTTATCAAGAGATTTTAATAAATTTTCTAAAACATACCATCAGAAGAAGCAAGTACTCGTAATATGGCAGTCATATTATTTACAAAACAAAGAATATTTTAAAATAGAAACGACACACTTCTGCGTTGCAAAGGACATGGTCGGGATATATAGAATTGTGTTTCACAAGAATTTTCAAATTTTTATATACCTATTCTGTTTCTAACCACTAAAACGAGTACTAAAGAAACACTAAAGTATACTAAAAATATTACCAGGTAGAGTAGCATATTACCTATACAGAGTAGCGTAAAAAGTATTCATGGCATTCGTTTAGCGAAGAAAATGTGCACTATCCATCTAGAGAACATTTACAAGTATTCTAGGGGTGACGTGAAAGCCTTGTTTATACCAAAGGTCTTAAAAGTGAAATCCAATTTAAATATTTAAATTAGCCAACACGCCCTCAAAATGTACTTGTTAAAACGTGACCCAGTTTTCATCATTTCATTATTTATCGCTAATAGCTTCCCCTCGACGCCTTAGAGACTATTCAAACAAATATAATGATACCTCAACTTATAATTGCTCATGGGCGGGCATGGCTAGGCATTGTACTTATCTTATAGGTTTCACAACTTTTAAATGTCTCAGTACTTGGTCGTACGTTCCTAAATGTATACATATGTACTTGCTACTCGCATATAGTGCCTACTTAACCAAACCTAAATTATATGCTTGTAATAATAATTGAATAAACCTTCAAAATGAGGGTTTGTTCACAGAATAAAATGTTCAGAATGAACTTTAGATCAACGAGCTTTTGCATAAGTACTAGACATCAAAATCAAAGGGGATATTTTATAAAACTATTCACAAAATAAAATCATTCATTTTTGTGGATCATTTACGTATAAACTCGCTACATATTTAAATTTAAATCTACTTATTGACTATTAGCATTTCAATAGTCTACACCAGCACAGCCAATTGTCTTGGGAGTCGAACACCAGATGACCCCCAAAATTACATACTTAGTGCATACGTTTCCTAGGCAACTACTTACAGGGATTGGCGGAATCCAACCAATGACCTTGGTTTCAAGGTCACCGCATCAAAGTTTAAAAAAATATATGTTAAACAGCCGCTTCCGTGCTATTTATACAAGGTTCCGTTGTATATCTTCATGGTGTATAACAACAACATTAATAATCAATCAAGCGAGGTACCCACTTTGACTGCATTCGATTTCCACTTATTTCATATGGATTAAAATGTAATGGTATGGCGCTCGTATATCTTAAATTTACACACACGACTGTTTATAAATACCATGAATATTTCATCTCCGTATTACGTCAAATATGCCCATTCAATTAAATAAGAGATAAAGTAAGTGCACGAATATAACGCAAGGAAACGTTTAGGAAATATCTAAATAAGAGTGACTCAGATAAGGACGCTGCTACTGGCTTTTTTTGTAATGACAACCTAATTCTTCATTCCCGTTTCTGGTGTTGTTTTCATCGGCAGAGGATTTTAGGTAGCAACACGCCTAGTGCGTGCCATCCAGTTGTGGCCCGTCGTGGGACGCAACTGAGTCTGGGACTCAATCTCAAATCTGGCTCGCACTGTGTACTTTAATACCTACGAGTAGCTTCTTATTTTACACTTTATCAAACGGTTAGCCAGTGTTTCTTGTTTAATCTGCGCACGCAAGTTCGTTGTGCTATTTATGGACTGGCACAGCTGAAATGAAATAGATGTTCCGGAATCGTTTGCGAGCGACAGAGATAAACGTAGTCCATAAAATTTTACACGGGATCAATTGTAAAAGGAAAGAATATTCTGTGCCAGGCTCCGTTTCTTAGCATCGTCGGTTTCTGTTGTTATGTCAGACATCACGTGTAGTGTGTTTTTGTAGGACAAATAAATTTGATTAGTGTGTCTGTGTGTGATAAATAGTAAACTTATATTCGTGTTTAGATTTTAGTAGGTATTTAAATAAATTAATCATGAATAAGATCGGCGATTTAAAAACTTTTAGTAACTTTTAACCGGAAGAAAAACTTAAAGTTAAAGAATTAGGATGACCAATGCCTGATTTAAATATTATAAAACAAAGTGACAGTGGACAAGAATCTCGATCCCGTAAATTTAATAAAACTATCTACGGTAAAAATTATTGGTTGTGAAGAGACTAATAAACTCTTTTGTTTTGTAGGTGTTCTGTTTGGAGGTGATGTAACTTGGTCGGCAAATGGCACGGACGATCTTGTTCATATATGGGACAAAATGAAAACCCACGAAAAATCTAAGTTCACATGAACAACGTGTTCAGTTTTTCCGTGCTGGGTAAGTCAAATATAAAGACACAATTAAACTCGCTTTATCGGACTGCTCTCATTAAACATAATGATGAAGTGGGTAAGAACAAATATGTTTCAAGCCAAATAATTAACTGTATACGGTTTTGTGGTGCGTTTGAATTAGCGTTAAGGGGTCACGATGAAAAGGAAGGTTCAGCAAATGCCCCTATTTTTGCCACTGAAATTCTTTTGTCGTTTATTCTATTCTACTACTAACCTACATACCCAGCTGTCTATAAACTAATTTTCATTTACCTATTACATTCAAAAATCAAAATAACAGAAAAAATAATAAAAACTATTTCCATATCTCGCCGTTTCCTCAAGCCCTACTATTACTCCCCTTCACGGTGACGTCATAATTTCCGGACTTGTAATCGAGTCGTATATGCATATAATACGTTGTAGTTCCCTTCCCCGCTACTTGGTTAAAATAGCGTGATTTACGCCGGGATCTGAGCCATTCTTGCCGGTTTTACAGCAAATGTACATGACTAGAGAACTACGTATTGATTTATTATTGCAGTGACGCCATTGATCGATTATTATTCTTTTATTATTCGTCTTTTTATTTATTTATCTTTTTATTTATCGTCTTTTTATTTATTTATTATTCGTCTTTTTATTTATTTATTATTCGTCTTTTTATTTATTATTCGTCTTTTTATTTAATATTCGTCTTTTTATTTATCTATTATTCATCTTTTTATTTATTTATTTATTAGTCGCCTTTTTATTTATTTATTATTCGTCTTTTTATTTATTTATTAGTTCTTTTTATTTATTTATTAGTCGTCTTTTTATTTATTTATTTATCGTCTTTATTTATTTATTTTTTGTCTTTTTATTTATTTATTAGTCTTTTTATTTATTTATTAATCGTCTTTTTATTTATTTATTAGTCGTCTTTTTATTTATTTATTAGTCGCCTTTTAATTTATTTATTAGTTGTCTTTTTATTTATTTATTATTCGTCTTTTTATTTATTTATTTTTCGTCTTTTTATTTATTTATTATTCGCCTTTTTATTTATTTATTAGTTGTCTTCTTATTTATTTATTTGTCGTCTTTTTATTTATTTATTTTCCGTCTTTTTATTTATTTATTATTCGTATTTTTATTTATTTATTAGTCGTCTTTTTATTTATTTATTAGTCGTCTTTTTATTTATTTATTTGTCGTCTTTTATTTATTTATTTTCCGTCTTTTTATTTATTTATTATTCGTATTTTTATTTATTTATTATTCGTCTTTTTATTTATTTATTAGTCGTCTCTTTATTTATTTATTATTCGTCTTTTTATTTATTTATTAGTCGTCTTTTTATTTGTTTATTATTCGTCCTTTTATTTATTTATTAGTCGTCTTTTTATTTATTTATTAGTCGTCTTTTTATTTATTTATTATTCGTCTTTTTATTTATTTATTATTCGTCTTTTTATTTATTTATTTTTCGTCTTTTTATTTATTTGTTTTTCGTCTTTTTATTTATTTATTATTCGTCTTTTTATTTATTTATTATTCGTCTTTTTATTTATTTATTAGTCGTCTTTTTATTTATTTATTATTCGTCTTTTTATTTATTTATTAGTCGTCTTTTTATTTATTTATTATTCGTCTTTCTATTTATTTATTTGTCGTCTTTTTATTTATTTATTATTCGTATTTTTATTTATTTATTAGTCGTCTTTTTATTTATTTATTAGTCGTCTTTTTATTTATTTATTTGTCGTCATTTTATTTATTTATTTTCCGTCTTTTTATTTATTTATTATTCGTATTTTTATTTATTTATTATTCGTCTTTTTATTTATTTATTAGTCGTCTCTTTATTTATTTATTATTCGTCTTTTTATTTATTTATTAGTCGTCTTTTTATTTGTTTATTATTCGTCCTTTTATTTATTTATTAGTCGTCTTTTTATTTATTTATTAGTCGTCTTTTTATTTATTTATTATTCGTCTTTTTATTTATTTATTTTTCGTCTTTTTATTTATTTGTTTTTCGTCTTTTTATTTATTTATTATTCGTCTTTTTATTTATTTATTATTCGTCTTTTTATTTATTTATTAGTCGTCTTTTTATTTATTTATTATTCGTCTTTTTATTTATTTATTTTTCGTCTTTTTATTTCTTTATTTTTCGTCTTTTTATTTATTTATTATTCGTCTTTTTATTTATTTATTATTCGTCTTTTTATTTATTATTCGTCTATTTATTTATTTTTCGTCTTTTTATTTATTTAGTAGTCCTTTTTATTTATTTATTATTCGTCTTTTTCATCGCCCAATAACATGCTGATATGCGCAAACTAGGTCGAAACCGGTAATTGACGAATGGACGTTGAAGCTACCACGAGCCGCCACTGGTGCCATCTAGGTTTCCTGATCTAACCCACATAGAGTTTTCTAGTGAGGTTGCCTTCAAATCTAAGGTCATTCGGAGTAGAAATAATAAAATTAAATGATATAATTGGAGCTGATGTTAGGCAATGTTGTCAATATGTAGGTAAGTCTAGGCTAACGTTAGGGACTTTTCTTTCCTTAAAAATAATTTTATGGACTTTATTCCAACTTTTGCACTATTTCACTATTACTGTATATATAAAACAGCGTGTGGTCTGGCCGTTTCAAACAGTATGTATACACTCCCCAAGCATATATATCCTGCAGGATAGCAGAGAAACTCGTTTCTTGACAAATCTTTCTCTATATACCAATAACGCGCTGTACTTTTCGCAACACCTGGTTCTTGTTTTTATTTCGCACCCAGAGCCCTACATTCGGCCATTGCCAAAAAACAAATAACAAAACGCTCGCCGTTCGAGGTCTCTCCGTAATTTAACTATAGCCCTTTCATTCACACTAACAGAAATAAATAAAGCGTTGTATAACCGGACCGGAAAACAAATTCTAGTGCCAGCTGTTGCATTTATGTTAACTTCATTTGGCGCTTGCAATAAAGGAATTGAATAATTCTTATCCATATTCGTGTGTTTATTCAAATTAAGCGATTTCTAACCAAATGTGTATATTTATTGGGCAACGCGTAGTATTTGACTAAGAATTTATGTAGGCTTACAATTGTTCAAAGTAAACTGTGTGCGTATGTACCAACACTTGCAACAGCGTTGGGCAATTTAGAAAACGGCTGATTTAGTTCAAATGATATTTATAATGTTTTAGTTGTGTACACAATATCCGAAATATCTTGCTCACATCATTAATTTGATCAACAAAATATTCAAATATGTAGTAATTTTTTCACAACTATTTAATTATTAGTTAATTTAATCGCAAAAAAACTATTAATCACAAGCCATTTGACCGTTCTCAATTATCCAGTATCTCTTATATTGAATAGGTATACATATACTGTGTTCATTTTAAAACTTACCACCCACTGTAATTGAAAAACCCCCAATTTGAAAACTTTAAATGGAACAACCCTATTTGTTACACATCATTTGAAAGCCCTTTTCATGGCGAATACAGATTTTTGAAAATGTTTTAAAAGTATTTTAGAAAAATTAATAGCAATAACTTTATTTAGTGTGCAAAATGTTTACCATTTCTTTCCATACAATAATAAAGACGTTGCTGAAATTCCTCGCGCACTTCTTCAAAAGTTTCTCGCCTGATATCCCTGCACGTAGCTGTTATACGACTTTGTAGATCTTGAAGGTTTAGTGGTTTAGTGGCGTTTTGTAAACTACTGATTTGAGACCCTCATAGACAAAAGTCAATGGATCTGAGATCACGAGATCTAGCGGGCCATTCTATCGCCCGTCTTCTTCCTATCCCCCTGTCAGCAAATGTGATACAAATATAACAATTTTGTGTAATTTGTGTACCTAATTAATAAATTGCGCATTAATAAATAGTGCTTTCAAATGAAGTGTAACACTTGGGGTAGTTCCATTTAATATCCTCAAAATTGGGGTTGCTAGGGTGTTAGGGGGATGAAAATATCACGACCCCTTGACTATCAAACGTTGTTCCCCCTTAAAATAAAACTTTACGTGTCCCGGAGATTTCTCAGATATTTTGCGGTTTTCTAATTACAGGGGGTGGTAAGTTTTAAAATGAACACACTGTATATGCTCAAGCCACCACTGCATGCTACCACCAAATCCGTAACTAAAGTGTTCGTAGTAATGCGTAGTCCACAACACAAATATCCAAAATACTGCAAACCGCAATAACTGTGTTAAATACACTCAGATGCACAAAATTCGATCCATCTAAAATTTACCAAAAATTCATTTGAAAATATTTTCCTAAGTATATGTTCGATTTACATGATTTTTTTTTTGAAATTGTAGTTTTGTTCGTGCGGAATCCAGATGTGCTACTGAATTTCAGCTCAATTTTAAATTTTGACCATATACAAGGTGTTCCAATTACATTGGATTTTTGCATAACGTTTGCAACACACTGTGGTAAGTGCAGGCAATAAAAAGATGAAAATTTTACAGAATTTTAGCGTAGTCTGTTCTTAACAATTCATTTTTTAATTCACGTCAATATTAATAGGGAAGATATGATTAATTAAAACAATGACTATGTGTCATGGTACTTTTCAATGCAATTGCCAATGAGTTTTTGCAAAGTTGCTTTAGCATCTTCGTTTGTTTTTTTTTGACAAGTGTCGCTAGTGTTTCTTAATTGTTGCGATTTGGGCTGAATTATAACAAAGTAACGGTAAACAATAAAAAGTAATAATGGTCTTAAGTGCAACTGGCGCCACCAGAGCCATAACTTGAATACTATGCGGCACAAGTTCTAGGTGTTTCGAGATGTAGTATTCAAAGAACCGTGGAACGGTTTCGAGAAACTGGCGAATACACCAGAAGAATGGGATCAGGAAGAAAAATATGTACTCCTCAGCAGGACGACCGTTTTTTAGCCCTAAGAATACTGCGAAACAGGGACTCTACTTCAGTTAGTGGAATGCTTTACAACATGTACGTGGTGTAGATATTAGTTAGTAGATAGTAGGCTTATTAGATAGTAGATAGTAGGCTTAAAGGCAAGAAGACCTGCCAATGGCCCATTGCTGATTAGAGAACATCGTAGACAGCGCTTTCTTTTCGCCCGTGAAATTGGGGAATTGAGGAATGGGGTAAAATCCTGTTTACCGATGAATCGAGATTTTGCCAGTTATCTCCAGATGGCCGTCACAGAGTATGGCGAAGAGGTGGCGAAAGATTTGCAGAGTGCAATTATGTGCCAAGGCTCAGTTTTGGTGCTGGCTCAATTATGGTGTGAGGAGGAATTAGTCTTGAAGCTCGTACAGTTAGTGGTGATAAATGGTGGAGCAATGACTGCTGATAGCTATATTACTGACATTTTGAAACCACATGTTGTGCCTTTTGTCCCATTCATCGGAAACAATGCCATGCTAATCCATGATAATGCCCGTCCACATGTGGCAAGAATCGTTTCCGAGTATTTGGATCAGGTTGATGTTAACCGTATGGTGTGGCCTGCAAGAAGCCCAGATCTTAACCCTATCGAACATGTTTGGGACATGGTAGGAAGACGTGTTCGAGCCCAAGTTCCTGCTCCTGTGAATCTGAGAGAGCTTAGTGCAGCTGTCGTACAAGCATGGGATGAATGTGACCAAGGTGCCATTCGTCATTTACTTGAGGGGATGCCAAGACGCATGGGAGCTGTAATTCTTGCTCGGGGAGGAACTGTCTTTTTTAAGTTTATTTTTGTTGTTAATTTTAAAATATTGTTACATTCATTATCGAGAAATTTTGTATGTTGGTTCTTTTTTTGTGAAGTTAAAAGTTAACAAACATCTTAAATATTAAATAATTCCTACATACCCAAATTTAATAATAAAAATAATAAGTAGATAATATATAACATCGTGTCCATTAGAAGTAGAAATAAGAAATCATACTTCCTCCCCTTACATTGCATAGAAATAGTGCAATATATTACATATTTTTGCACATTTTATGATTTATCACTATCTAGTTACATGTTACATATTATAAATAATCTGTTTCCTTTCTACGTGCTTGTTTCAGTTATTTCTACTAATTTTATTATTCTTTTATTAGCCTTTGCTGAAAGTATTCAAACGGATCCGATCTTTGAAGACCTTCCAATTCAGAATTATTATTGTTACGCAAATCAAACCCAGAACTTCTCGTAGACCCGTCATGGCTTTTAAAATTGGGCGTCGATTGGACGTGGATCTTTATTTTTATAACATTGCATGATCTTATAATTTTTTAAAGTTTTTATTTTAATTTGCTCCTTATGGACTTTTATCAGTTCCGAGAAATTAGTTATTCATTTGACGAATAATTGAATAGCTTTATGAATATGTAGGTATACAGACTCTGAGTAAAATAATTAAAACCAGACAAGGGTAGATAAGAATTTCAGATAATTATGAAGATGTTCCCTCTGGAAATTGAAAGTGTAATGTACAATGTACAACAAACCACTGGTATATTACAGACTAGTTACAGCTGGTCGAAAAAACTCAAATTACAATGAAGCGCAAATGCAGGTTAGTAACTTTTTTGCCCATTTGGGTTCGCTCTTTTAGTGTAAACATGAGCTGTTTAATTTTTCTCTCGATTACATACATACATAGGTAATAGACGAACACCTCACACCCCCTAATAACATCACAACATATTTAGATATGTGGCAACCCATAACTAGAATGGATATACCTACATTTCTATTTGAAATGGCTCACGACTTAAAATACCAGCCTGCGTATCTGTCGATTATTGTACCTTAACGCGCTAATAGAACTAACTGCCTGTCTGTAGAGTTGGATATTGGGTAACCAGGCGTATTTCGTGCTGGTTACATCCAACGACTTTTGCTTGCTTACCCACCATATGGTTCTAAACAGGCGGCTTCCAAGTGTTGCGAAAGCAATAATAGTTTGCACAGAATTCGATGATGCGTCACATGAATGGAATAATTTTTGAGTATTGGTAAAGCGCATACGATCTCAATTGAAACGGCGTAAAAAGTAAAAAGTCGACAAGTCCTTTGTAAAACAAAAGCGGCCACCTCTGTCTATGAAGGAGATGCCGCCTTTTTTTGCGGTTTCAATTATGATCGATGCACTTCTATACCCAAGTAACATTAACGCTCTTATTCCGATCTTCAAGATCGCTTTAAAACTACACAAAAAGGCATTCAAGCCTAAATTTTAAAACTGTATTAAAACCATTAAGTTTTAATTTTATATTCTTAAAGAGTTCTTCAAGGCAACTTTAAATACATAAATTAAAACTTATTAACTGACGTTTTGCTAAAATGTAATAAAATACTTCAACATAACTCAGGCGCCACGAATTTAAAGTATTTTTCTGTTATACCAAAAATATTACAAAAATATGATCAAATTTTATTTTGCATCTAAGCATCTAAATGCATTTTTTAAATTGAATGGCATATTTCGAAACACCGTTCTTCAGTTTTTAAGAAGATCCAAGACGCAATTATTGAATAATAATATTCTTTTCGTTTACTATTGAAACTGCCCAAAACGGCGGAGTCTTTATTGCAGTAAAACATGGGGTGATCTAGATTAAAACTAATTGTTCATTTATTAAACGTTTTAAATCTCGCAAGATTTAAACAGCGTTTTATTTACCACTAAATCCACTGACTCTCGCAGGAGTCTGTTTACGCCTCCTTTTAAAACCAACATGCTTTAATATGTCAAAACTCGTGACTTTATTGATTTAAAGTGGTCTTGCGCTCGAATGGAATCCTAACCTCACAAATTTTGCCGGTTTTGTGATTGTAGCGTTTTCATCTTTATTTGCCGAATGTCATTAAAAATAATAAGGTACGTTTTGCATATTATCCACTACAAATTTCATTTCTATACCCATAGGCGTATCCACTGGGATACAGATCTTTATTAAAAATGCAGAAAATTGAAAAACTCTCCGAATCTTCCGATTGCGTAAAGTAAAATTGCGTTAAAGTATTGAAAGTAATTGCTAAAAAAAATTGAACAGTATTTCCTAAATAAGTTCAAAAATTTTGTGGTTGTTATAAATAGGTTAGGATTTTTTTTTGACGTAAACTGTCACTCTGAATTATTTTAATTTAAACGTGAAACGATTTTCATTCAAAATTTCATTTCACATGTCAACATGCGGATCGCACTGGTTCACTAAAATAGCTTCTTGGCAAGATGACGTTTAATCTGAATGTGGAGGGGATATAATTAGTTTTAATGAACTCGTCCAAAGACCAAAAGGTATTTCTTTTAACCAAATTGACTAAATTAAAACCTTTAAACTTTATAATACTCTTAATGTACTCATTAAAAGGTAAAAATTATATTTTTGGATTTAATGTGGTATGATATTGAATCTATAGTCTTAGGATAAAATAGTTTTCCTAATGGGTTTTAGAGAATACATCAAGGATACTGCAAAAAACTACATTAAAACTATTTTTCCCGAAACGGATTGTTTTAAAACAAACTTGCTATTTAATTTTCATTAATAGCAAATTAGTTTTAAAATAGCCAATGTTAAGAGTAACATAAAACCCAGTATAAGATCAATAGAACATTAAAAGCAAATAGCATTTCTGTTTTGTTTTAAAGAATGGATTAAATTCTTTGTTTAAGATTTAAGAATAAGTGGTCTTTAAGAACTTTTAGTTTATCTTAAGGTTACTTTAAATCCGATGTCGATTTGTTGTACATATTAAAACATTTTTAAAACCTAAATAAATAGAAACTGTCTTAAAATTGTTACTTGGGTAGGTAGTATAGTATGTTGAAATCTCCAAAACGGAGGAGCAGAAGAATTAATTAGGAATCAAAAAGCTGGTTAAAAACTACAGGCTTTTACCGGTGTTTCAATCATATAAATGTTAAAGGCAAAACAAACTATATAAGTACCTACCTAGAAAACTTAATTTAAAAAAATATACTAGAATCTTTAATACAAAACTTCTGCGGGTACGCTTTTACTTTTAATAATTTTTATTAATTAGGTAGGTAGGTACATAAAAATATTTAGGTATAACATAATTTACAATTTTATATTGACGTTACTCTTCTTAAAATGCTGTCGTCCATAATGCTATATTATATAAGTATGCAGATCTGCCACGCTTAAATACATTAACGATATTTTGAGGAGATTTAATTATTCCCTTTATTTTCAAAATTTCAACTCAATTGTCAATATTTGTTACAATTCTTTATTATATTATCATATATTCAAAAGATTCGCGCTTCTTATCGTCATAATACAACGAAAACCCCGGGAAACCCATTTCTTTATTTAGGTATACATGCATATTTATAAAATATTTATAGAAAAACATAAAATTAGTATTTTAGTTGGAACTAATTTGTTTTCTATTAGAAGCAGGTAAGACTATAAAAAACGTTCTCCTGGATTTTACCTACCTACTTAGTAGATATTTACTAGGTATAGGTAGATTACATTTAACAATCAAGTAGGTAGACAAAACAAGTGATAGAATAATTTAAATTTTATCAGTCAAAAATGACATTTGGTATTGATTTAATATTTTAACCTTATTCCATTATGTATACGTAGGTAGGTATCATGTAATATTGGCGAATTAAATTTAAAAAAAATTGACTCTTAAAGAGTCAATAAGTCGTGTTACCTAAGTTACCTCTAATAATGCCCGAGTGCACCGATTGTACGTTAAGTTGGGATTAGTTAAGTCGACTTAAAATATTAAGCCCGGATTATTTTTAATTCAAATGCACCGTTAAAAATTCATAGACTTGACTAAGTCCAGTTAAAATGTGGCAACGTTGCCTTTTAAGTCGAACGCCTAGTGACTTTTGACGCTTTTGGGTTATTTTGTTGAAAAATTTTGTGAAAATTGACAGCAAAATAATTTCAATTTGCATATTCGAAGGTAGGTATCTAATTTTGCTCAATATATCTTCTCTCTGTATGGTCGAAGATCGTAATATCATTATACATTATAAAGATACAACTTTAATATCTACATTTATCCAGCAAATCATGGCAGATGAAAGTAAGAAGCACACTTATTGTTCAAACTTTACTCCTGAGGAAAAATAACTCTTATATTTTCAATTGGGGTAGAAATCGTAACAGATACGAGGTCTCCAAATATGGTAAAAACGTCAAAAAATCACTAAAAACGGTTTAAAAAGCAAAAAAATTTGAGGCAAACAATTGCCGATGAACTGAAATCTAGATATATATATATATATATATATATATATATATATATATATATATATATATATATATATATATATATATATATATATATATATATATATATATCTAGATTTCAGTTATATATATATATATATATATATATATATATATATATATATATATATATATATATATATATATATATATATATATATATACAGGGTGAGTCAGTTTTTTGTAGACAAACTTTAACAGGGGATAGAACGCACGTTTTTAAAAAGAAAAGTGCCTATAAATATATGGCCGATCTAGCTTCCTAAGGAAGATACAAGGTGTTAAAGTTTCATTTTTTTTTACATTAATGTGTAATATTTTCTGAACGGAATGATATATTCACTAAATATTTTACACATATCTTGACCTGCATAGGATCAACATGTTGTATTGTTCCTGTCGAAAATACTATAGTGGATGTTACTTTTTTCCGGTACTTCGGATATTCTGCATAATGGAACTTTTTTTTCGTACGCCACTGACATTATCTGATACATATTTCTAATATAACGACCCCTTAGTAACAATTTTGATCTCTTGTAATTTTGCTCTAACTACGACAGTTTTAGAGATATTGGCCGTTGTTTCTCTGACAGTGTAATGTCGTTATTATATTTTTTTTCTCGAATTTTCTTTATGACTTATAAACGAACGCTTAGATTTTTTCATGTTTGGGGGATAATGCCTATTAATTAAGGCGCATAAAACAAGCGGTAAGAATGTTCAAAAACTTGCACAGTGGCGGGGTGGAAGGGGTGCTCCACCCCTTTCGTAAACAGAACATCTACGCCAAAGACAATTTAAAAAAAACTGTTATTTTCATTATCTACATACAGTTTAACAAAAATAATGTCCCTTCTTCTGTTTCGAAATTCCTGTGCGGTTCCTAGTTATTTTGATTTTTAGTGTTTGATGTGGTACTAAATTAAGTAATTTATTTATTAGCAATAATAATTATCGGCTAAATATTTATTTCTTTCAACGAAACCTAAATATTTGTTATATCAAGCCTTACTCAAATACAATACTTTTATATGTTGAAATCTGTTAAATTACAAATGTACTTACAATACAATAGATTATTGTGCAGTTGCCAAAAGTCTTAAAAATTTCCTTTAAGTTTTATTAAACTTGTGCATGTACCAATTTCTGTTTCAATTTTTGTTGTTGTTTGCTAAATAATTTCCATTTAAAACTAGCGTATTTGTAACTGTACGTAATAATTGCAACAAAATATTATACTCCTTGGAAAACAAGTAAGCATTATGTCATATTTTGAAACGACAGTTTGACGTATTACAAGTTTATCTACAAACAATTTTGCTTCATCTTGAATATTTTCACTGTTATTAATTATTATTTTTAAGATTAAAAAGTTATTTTATGTGATTTGCCAGATTTTAATTAGTGTAACATGCCGTTTACATTTACAAATAGCGAACAAGCCGACATTCATTTTATTTATGGGTTCGCAAATGGGAATTCAAGATACGCAGCTAGGGAGTATCGAAGAAGATTTCAAAATAGACGACAACCTCATCATTCCGTTTTTGTGAGTATCCAACGTCGATTTGTTAACCAGGGTTTGAAAAATGTACCCGGGGGCCGACAGAACAACCTTGGACGAGATAGAGACCGTATATTGCGGGAATTTAATAGGAACCCAACGACAAGTACTCGACGTGCTGCTATTGCTCTTGGTATTTCCCAAAGTAAAATTTCTCGGGTCTTAAAACGGGATCACAGACGCCCATATAATTTTCAACGTGTTCAAGGTTTATGTCCAGGTGACGCTGAACGAAGACTTACTTATTGTAGGTGGGTTCTTAACTCCATTCAAAATAATAGGGATTTCTTATCCAATATACTGTGGACTGATGAATCTTGTTTTACTCTTCGTGGTATAGTAAATTTTCACAATCTGCATGTATGGGCACATGAAAACCCACATGCCATTCGACCACGAAGTTTTCAACATGAAATTAGTACAAATGTCTGGATTGGAATTTACGGCAACCACGTGTTTGGACCTTATTTCTTGCCACAACGTGTAAATTCAGAAAATTTCCTACAATTTTTAGAAGAACACCATGGTAATATATGGGAAGTCATTCCTTTGAATTTAAGAAGACAGTCTTGGATTCAACTTGATGGGTGCCCGGCCCATTATGGCAGAAATGTAAGAAATTGGCTAAACAATAACTATCCAGGGAGGTGGATAGGTCGTGGAGGTCCAGTGGCGTGGCCTCCCAGATCCCCCGATTTAACACCACTTGACTTTTTTGTGTGGGGATTCATTAAGGAAATAGTGTATACCACTCCGGTTAATACACTTGAGGAACTTCAAAATCGCATTAGAGATGCTTGCAATGAAATAAGGGTGCATCATTTAGTTAACTTAAGAGGTTCTATGATACGTCGCAGTGAAATGTGTATTGAGAAGAACGGTTTACATTTTGAACAAAGCATCTAATTTTATGTATGTAGGTACTAGTGTTATTGTTATTAATTCTTGTAATTGTTATTTATAAATCATTATTGCTAACAATTGTTATTTATTCCACAATTATTATTGTTAATTAAATATTGCTATAAATTCAAAAATGTTTATATCTCCATAAACATTAACATCAATGCTCATCTAATGTTTTTTTTTGTAATTGTAATTACTTGGAAAGAGATAAAGAGATTTCGGCTTTTTAGAATCCTTAACAAACCATATTTAGGTAGGTTTCGTTGAAAGAATTAAATATTTAGCCCATAATTATTATTGCTAATAAATAAATTACTTAATTTAGTACCACATCAAACACTAAAAATCAAAATAACTAGGAAACGCACAGGAATTTCGAAACAGAAGAAGGGACATTATTTTTGTTAAACTGTATGTAGATAATGAAAATAACAGTTTTTTTTTAAATAGTCTTTGCGTAGAAGTTCTGATTACGAAAGGGGTGGAGCACCCCTTCCACCCCGCCACTGTGCAAGTTTTTGAACATTCTTACCGCTTGTTTTATGCGCCTTAATTAATAGGCATTATCCCCCAAACATGAAAAAATCTAAGCGTTCGTTTATAAGTCATAAAGAAAATTCGAGAAAAAAAAATTATAATAACGACATTACACTGTCAGAGAAACAACGGCCAATATCTCGAAAACTGTCATAGTTAGAGCAAAATTACAAGAGATCAAAATTGTTACTAAGGGGCCGTTATTTTAGAAATATGTATCAGATAATGTCAGTGGCGTACGAAAAAAAAGTTTTATTATGCAGAATAGTCGAAGTACCCGAAAAAAGTAACATCCACTATAGTATTTTCGACAGGAACAATACAACATGTTGATCCTATGCAGGTTAAGATATGTGTAAAATATTTAGTGAATATATCATTCCGTTCAGAAAATATTACACATTAATGTAAAAAAAAATTAAATTTTAACACCCTGTATCTTCCTTAGGAAGCTAGATCGGCCATATCTTTATAGGCACTACACTGTCAGAGAAACAACGGCCAATATGTCGAAAACTGTCATAGTTAGAGCAAAATTACAAGAGATCAAAATTGTTACTAAGGGGCCGTTATTTTAGAAATATGTATCAGATAATGTCAGTGGCGTACGAAAAAAAAGTTCTATTATGCAGAATAGTCGAAGTACCCGAGAAAAGTAACATCCACTATAGTATTTTCGACAGGAACAATACAACATGTTGATCCTATGCAGGTTAAGATATGTGTAAAATATTTAGTGAATATATCATTCCGTTCAGAAAATATTACACATTAATGTAAAAAAAAATTAAATTTTAACACCCTGTATCTTCCTTAGGAAGCTAGATCGGCCATATCTTTATAGGCACTTTTCTTTTTAAAAACGTGCGTTCTATCCCCTGTTAAAGTTTGTCTACAAAAAACTGACTCACCCTGTATATATATATATATATATATATATATATATATATATATATATATATATATATATATATATATATATATATATATATATATATATATATATATATATATATATATATATATATATATATATATATATATATATATATATATATATATATATATATATATATATATATATATATATATATATATATATATATATATATATATATATATATATATATATATATATATATATATATATATATATATATATATATATATATATATATATATATATATATATATATATATATATATATATATATATATATATATATATATATATATATATATATATATATATATATATATATATATATATATATATATATAATAACTTTCGCTATGGTAACTTTATAAGAACCAATTTTAACTTTTAATAGGTTTGTTAATTTTCTGATCAGTAATAATTTTCTATCTTTTATTAAAGTTTTCAACTTGAATGTGAACTTTATGATTTTGAACTATAATTGTTTTCCATGACACACTGCACTCGATGTTAATTTTAATTCACCAATATTTTTAAATATCTCTAAATAACTCAAGAACCGTCCAATTTAGCTATAGCAAACTACATATGGGTCGAAAGGTAATCAAAAAAGGAAGCGAATTGGATTATAAAATACAGTATGTCCCATTTAAAATAAGACACTTATTGAAGGTCGAAGTAGTCAAAGTTTGACATCAGTTATTGGACACCCTGTGTATTTTGGAGCATTTGTAGTTTATACATACATAAGCTCCATGTCTTTTTAGTATGTGGAACAAAAATTGGTTCTTGAAAGTTACCATAGCGAAAGTTATTAATTTCTAACGTACGGGTTGTTTTCGCATAAGATTTTATTAAAATCGAAATATCTCAAAAACTATTGCTTTTAGGGATAGGGAATAGTATTGAAGGTTACCTTAATATAAAGAGTAGAATTCGAATCTGGCATAAAAAATATAGCATGCCGTTTAAAATAAGGAAGTTGTTGTCGACTTCCGGTATAGCCGGAAGTGGCACATACACGGCAATATTTTCATTTGATAGAGCACCCCTGAATACCCCTGTGTGCTAATTTTCAGTTCCAAAATATATGTGGTTTCCCAGAAACGGCTAATATGCCACTCACCTTGATGTACCTGGTATATTTAGATTTCCGTTACCAATGTATTACAAAAAAAAATTTATTTTAATTTATCCTGTATTATAGACATGACATGTAGTTAACAGACTTGAAATATTGTATGTAATCTTAAAAGTTAAAATACAAAATTTGGTCCTACTGTAAATATATGAATTTTGCTGATTAGTTATTTAACTTGTGGGGGTGTGCAGAACCCCAGGTATACCCAGGAAGATTTTTGATGCCGGATTCCTGATCAGCGGACCCAAAAACCCCCGAGTAGGTTATTTGAACTAATTTCTGTCATCGCTTAACGAGGAATTCCTGAAGACGAAGTTGATAGGGGTGTACCGACCCCCAGGTACAGGGTAAGTCTCTTAAGATTGACACCCCCCTTATCTCACTTATCCTTTGCCGATTTAACTCCTTCAAAAAAGGAGTGGACGCGGTTTTTGATGAATTTTTATAATGATATACAGGGTGGAAAATAAAACCTGATTTTTTTAAATGGAACACCCCGTATATTTTTATACCAAAATAATGTCCTTAATTTTCTGAATAAAAAAATATCTAATTGTTATATAATCACTCCACCTGTATATATATATATATATATATATATATATATATATATATATATATATATATATATATATATATATATATATATATATATATATATATATATATGTAAAATATGTGTTTAGTTATTAAATTCCCTCATTTTAAATCTTGCTTTAATTCTGCTATTATTGTTAAAGATGGTCATGGTGGGTATTATCAAGAATCATGAGCGCTACCGGGCCATCTTGCCACAATATCTCTAATTTTTAAATCACTGTTCCCTATCGCTTGGACATTTATTGAAATGTGCTATAGGAAAAGCCTAAAAGCGCATAAAATACCTAATAATGCCTAAATTTTTTGTAAAATAGTGAAACATAACCTATTTGTGACTAGACTTAACGTTAAACTGCGTCTTAAGCCCTTGAAATTGTCGACTTTACTTAATGTCGGTCTTAACACATTAATCCGGGCTTTAATACACGGTGCAACGTAAATGTGTCAAAATAAGTCTGTCTTAAATTTAATCCAGGATTAAGACTACGGTGCACTCGGCCATAAAAAAAAGACTTGCTAGCGAAATGAAATTTACAAAATTGTATGAAAATAATCAAATGGTAACGTAGACTATACGTAGATACAATTATTCATCGTGTATTTGAATTTCGTATAGTAGGGGATCCGGTTATATCGATTTTATCACGATCCTCGGTATCGCAATTTTTAAACCGCCATCTATAGAGAAATACAACATCCAGTTAGGACGGACGACAACGGAATAGATGGCGCTGCGATAATTGGCGCCGCGCAAAGCAGCAAATTTGACATACTTATCGAAATTATGTCAAGTACCTACACCTCGCCTCATTCGCTCATCTATTAAATACGAGCTTATATTTCAAGGGCGAATAAAAACTGTAGTTTTCTTTGGATATAAAAGTAGTTATTACCCAAGCACGATATACCTATTTAAATATATCTTATTGCTTCTTACTTTACAATGTAAAAACAAAGGAACAACAAATACTATTTTTTTCTAATACTAATTCGGACGCGCAAAAATAGGTCAGGAAAAGCATTATATATTATCATTAAACAGTATACTATTATATGATAGGTATTATCAGTTCCGCTTTTCCATAAGGGCACGTGGGGCATGAACCCAGTCGCCGTCTTTTAGTAACATAACCAATTAGAGTCGCCGAACAAAAGTACATTCCGATGTTTCCATTCTCGTTTCTTTTTGGCTTTCTGAAAGCCCTAAAATTTGCATATCCTAAGACTGGTTATTATATTATCCAGGTGTTACAAAGTTACTCTATTGTAATATATTATTTCTATAATTATGTATATTTGTATTGAGCAAATAAATAGCGATCAAAATAGTCAATTTTCAATGTAGTTGTACCTATGCCTACCTATAAAAATATCAAATACCTACTGCGGGGAGTTTTCGTTACCTATCTGACAAAGTAAAAAATTATAGGCATGTTATACCTACCTAAGTATGGAAACAAATGCACCAGATCTTGAATGTTTACAATTTTTTTGTCAGGGTTTAGGTAGGTACTTAACGAGTAAGTAAATAATAATGTAATTATCATTATGTCTAGCCAAAATTAAATACTAAACTTCGGTAATGGTTGTCATTATCTAAAAATTTAATGACGCTGCAATTTCTGTGATAATAATTCTTCGCGATTTTTTGATACGCCTAAACGTCTTAGCCACAAAAATTGGAATTTAGGTATCGAAGAATAAATGTATTAAAATACAGCTTGCTCTTATACGGAACTGGTTACTTATATTAACACATTATTTCCTGTAGTTATCTACTTCCTTGTTTATTATTAAAATAGCTGCTGTACATTAATCTGTAATCGCATTTAATGAGAATCCGTATGACCACAACGCTGTTAGTTATTCTGACTGCTACCTATGGCTTGTTATTAAAATGTTTCATTATATTTACGCTATCTTATCTACATCTATGCGTAGGTATGTGAACGACACTACTTAGTGGAATAAAATCATAATGAAATTATGACTTTGAGTGATTCGGAGGTACCTATAACCAAATGAAACCTATACCATCTCGTAGAGGGCATTTTAGGGCATAGGAAATTGGAATGTACAATTTTTTTTTAGTAGGACTGAACTTTGATAATGGCGCTTAAACATCTACCCTGGTATTAATTCAAGTTTACAAGGTATGATTCCGATTTTTTGCAGACTTATACATAAAATATGAGCGTTTCCAATGGCGAGTTCAAAATTTCCAAAATATTTAAAGTTTTCGAAAAAATAAATAAGGAATATCGAATTAAGAAAATCGTGCATCGAAAACTTCACCCTGCGGAGAGCTATGCGAATTATTGAAAATATCTACCTACATATATCGAGTGAAATGTAGTCAGAATATCAACAAAGTTTTCTAAAAAAAAAATAAGTCGCTAACTTTAACGGTTAGAGAAATATGAATTTTCATCCAAGAGCCTTGGAATGCGCGCTAAATCCAAATTAAGGGACACCAATCGCGACGGGACAGAAATCATATACACGTGCGTTTTGCCATATTATATATTACCTATTAATTCAGCTAAATGGACAGTGTATATTTTCTCGTCTCAGAGAAGTGTATTTTCTGACTTACTATAATCGTTTTTTGTTCTTATAGTGTAAATAGATACACTTCTTTCAATATTTTGTGCCGTTGACTGTTTCTATGGCTGACGTAAGCGTATAATAGATGCCGTGACGTGACGTGACGAGATGACGTGACGTGACGTGACGTACAATAGATGGCATGGTACTTGTCCAAGGACTAAATGAGAAAGCGTTCTCCACATTTAGTGAACTTGCATTTATTTTTCTGAAACAAATGCGTTCACTCGGTCGAAGGTATGAAGCACTAAGGATAACAGTGGTTTTTGATAGATATGATGAATCGATCAAATCTTTGGAAAGACGCGGAAAGAAGAGGTGATTTCACAGATGTGTATGCGTATGAAGTTTCTGGAAATAGAAAAGTGGTGAAGTTTAGGAATTTTTTGAAATTGTCAGAAAATAAACGATCCCTATTAAAATTTGTGAGTGCTTACCTTACCTTCTTGAACATTCAGCTGATCAATTACCAATAGAAGAAACTCTGATCATTGCTGGTGGTTTTGAAAATCCAGAGTTATGTTTTTCCGAGGGGTAAACTAATTAAGGGCATATTAGAGACAATTTACATAAATAAAACAATTCAAGGGCCAATTGTAAGGTCCAATGTGACAATTAATAAGCAATGAGGTGTACACATTTTTGGGTCGCGGTTTACCCCTCGGGGAAAACCGCGATGCCAATGTGGTGTAAAACCTGCACCAATAGGGGCCAATTGTGCAACCAATAGTGCTAATGACAGGAACCAATAGGGAAAATTATTTAATTTAATAGGGCCAATTACAAACTACAAACTACATAAATCAATATATATGTATGTGACAATTCAAAGGACCAATTGTAAGGTCCAATGTGGCAATTAATAGGAAATGGCCAATGAGGTGTACACATTTTTGGGTCGCGGTTTACCCCTCGTGTTTTTCTATTAACAAGGATGGTGCAACCGAATTGAAAGATTTGAAATCGAATCATGATGAGGCTGATACACGACTTATACTCCATGTTTTATATGAATATAAACTACTTCACAAAAAAAGTGTTGGTGAAGTCAGTTCTTATATTACTTATGTACTACTATTCTGAATTTATTAATGCAAATTCTTTAGAAGAAGAAAAATACCTTTTTATGGAATTAAGACAGGGAGATAAAAAACGAATCATTTCGGTATCTGAAATAGTGCAGAAACTGGGAAATGAAGTTTGTAAATGTTTACCAGCGTTGCATGTGTTAACAGGATGCGATACCACAAATGCAATGTTTAAGATCGCCGAAAAACAGGATATGATGCATTTTCGAAAAATTTCGGAACCATTAAAGAATTATCAAAACTGACCTCCGTATCGACAACTGAAGCTGTTAATATTACCACCAAATTTGCACTGGCCCTATTTAAAAATAAGAGCAATGCATAGACGTATTAATACAAGAGACAGAATTGTTTACATTTTTGGCCGATCCAAGATCGTTTCATCCTTATCGTCCGTCTTTCAGAACTTCCACCAACAGATGACGAATTTTACCAGCATGTACTGAGGTAGGTTTACTTACTTATATTACAAAAAAAACTCTATTTATGCGATAACTAAAACTTTAGGTGCATATAGCAACTGCGTATATGGATATCTAGTCATATACCTATTATACCTTTACTTGACCCTGTTAACTTTGGTTGGACTAGGAATAATCGAATTCTACAGCCCATTTTGATGACCGCTGATCCCATACCAACGGATATAAGGCAACTAATGAACATCTTCTGCAAAGATAAATTATGTCAAGATACATTTATTATCTTGACATAATTTATCTTTCATATGCTTGAAAGAGGGCTTAAAATGCTGTAGCAATTGTTCCTGTAAAAATTGTCAGAACAATGTTCCTGATTTATATTTATACGAGGATGGCGAAGAGGAAAACATTTAAATTAAATTACGCTTTAATTACTCTATATTAAATATAAATTAAATACAAATTTTATAGATTTTTTATTATATTTCTAGATGTAACTAACGCTTAATATAACGCAGCTCACAGCATTAGCGCGCATTCCAAGGCTCTTGGATGAAAATTCATATTTCCATAACCGCTAAAGTTAGCGACTAATTTTTTTTTTAAAAAACTTTCTTGATGTTCTGACTACATTTGACTCGATGTATGTATATAGATATTTTCAATAATTCACATAGCACGTCGCAGGGTGAAGTTTTCGATGCACGATTTTCTTAATTCTATATTCCTTATTTATTTTTTCGAAAACTTTAAATATTTTGGAAATTTTGAGCTCGCCATTGGAAGCGCTCATATTTTATGTATAAGTCTGCAAAAAATCAGAATCATACCTTGTAAACTTGAATTAATACCGGGGTAGATGTTAAAAAAACGTAGTTTTTGAATTCGAGATCAGTCGCGTTATCGCGCCGTTATCAAAGTCCATTCCTACTAAAAAAAAGTAGTACATTCCCATTTCCTATGCCCCAAAATGCCCTCTACGAGACGGTATAAGTTTCATTTGGTTATACCTCGGAATTACCTTACCTCAGAAAACAGCGAGTTAGAGGCGCGATTTTACTCCACTAACTGTACTGCTTAGAATATATATATAGCAAAAAAGACTCACCTTCAAGTTTCATTCCGACTTCCAGGCATTTCTGAAACCTACAAAACGGACATCGTTTCCTTTGCGTCTTGTCTATGTGACAACTTCTCTCCGCCACGCATGTGTATACTTTTTTATTTTGCACGGTCCGTTTGAAGAATCCCTTACAAGACTCGCAGGTGAGTAATCCGTAGTGGTATCCCGAGACCTTGTCCCCGCAAACGGGACACAGTTCCTCTATGCCATCCTTGGTGTCCGGGATATCCCCAGAGCCCGTCAGCGACGTCGGAGGCCCCGTAATTTGGTAACTCGCACCCATATCGATGCCAGAGATTGCGTTAGCTCCTGAAGAAAATAAATAAGATGTATCTATATTGTTCATGGACTGTGACATCATCATCGAGTGCTGATGATGATGCGGCATGCCCATGGTCTGCTGGCAGCTACTATAGGGGTTGGATATTGGGGGAGAGCCGTAGTGAGGGGGCAGAGGGCTGGAGGAGGCCTGATTGGCAACTGGCGAGTCCCCGGAGTTCCCGGTGAAGGGGGACATGTTAAGTGACAACAGCGTGGAATGGTTCTCCATGTCAAGTAACATTTCACTAATAATAGCCACAGGTATGTTTATGCGTCGGCTAGAGTTTGAGAGCAAGACTTTGTTTTGTATCACGAACGGGCAACAACAAAACTACTACTACCTAAACAAAAACGTCATGGTAAACAGAAATGAACACAAGTTAGCACAGCACAGTTATCCAGTGAGAGTAGGTATAATCCAGAAAGTGAGTTATCCAAATGAAAGACACTGAAAGCGCACACACGCACTGCTGAGAACGAAAGCGACAGTCCATAGACATGCAGGTACACCTCCGGCGCCAACCGGGTCTGTTCGTAAACTGACCACTAGTTCGAGCGGTATCGAAAACCCCTTCCGAGCTACGTGCTGTCGGTGTAAGGGTACAATGGTAAATGATTAGGAGTCCATGTAATAAGTGAAAGTGAGTCGGGACTAGTGACCTACTTTCGAATGAACCAGGTCTATGTTAGCGCTGTTGTGAAGTCATACACACACTTACTTACAACATCACACACACTATCTGAACGATGGGAGGGGAACGGAGCGCGTGGAGGGGCCTGGTAGGGATGGCCTACTGACCCAGATCGACTCGGCGCATCATGTGCCAGCTCGCGCAGGGTAAAGATCAGAGATCAGACTGTTCGATTCCACCCTTTACCTGCCGCACTTCGCCCTACGTTCACCCGCGCTCCTGCCTGTCGCTCGTTCGATGTGCCTCCCGCACGTGTGTCTCGGTTTAAGGTTAATTCTCCGCCTAGGATCGAACTGTTGACGAACAGCCAACATCCCGAGGCGAAATTGCTTTGGATAATTCTACTTTTGAAGGATTTCATTAGCCATTAAGCTATTGGTAGAGTGTGCAATTCATTTTTCATTGACGGAAGAAAATAAAACGTCCATTCGATTAAAATAATTTATGTTTAATATTTAATTAGATAAAAAAATTGCGCTCAGTGGTCTTTATTTCTGTTTTATATTTAAATAGTGGTTGGTGGTGACACTATGTATAGAAAAGTATTGCTGTTTTAATTTTTATGTTCTTTAATTCAGAAAATTCCTGGTAAAACGGTGAAATACACGATTCAAATCTCAAATCATTATAACTACCTACCTATTTGAAATCAAGGTCGACATCAGAGAACAAATCGGTATTTTTGATATACCTACTAGATGAGCATTGGCGTAGCTAGGTGGGGCTTAGCCCCCCCCTGAGAAATATTCAAGAATATTTTTGCGGCGCCGTACGCCGCTGACTTTCTAGCTAATCAACAAGAAAACTATATCATTGGATCACAATATACAGGGTAAGTCTCTTAAGATTGACACCCCCCTTATCTCACTTATCCTTTGCCGATTTAACTCATTCAAAAGGAGTAGACACGGTTTTTGATGAATTTTTATAATCTGAGAACAGATATTAAAAATCTCGTAAAATATACAGGGTGGAAAATAAAACATGATTTTTTTAAATGGAACACCCCGTATATTTTCAGACCAAAATAATGTCCTTAATTTTCTGAATCCAAAAATGTGTAATTGTTATATAATCACTCCACCTGTTCGTGAGATATTACTAAAAACTTATCACATTACGGGTGTCAATTATAAAATAAGAACATCAAGATACCTCTGGAAACAATGCATATTTGCATTGTTTATTTGTTGACAGATGTCATCCAGTTTTTTGTGAGATAGTAGTTCACTCTCTTAGATATTAGCGTAAAAAATACGTAGTGTTCGTAAAGAAGCAAGTTATTTTGAAAATGGTATATTCATTGGAAGAGCGAAAAGAGTTACTTGAAATTTATATTCAGTGCAACAAGAATAAGTCTCTTGCTAGGAGGGAGTATGTTAGGTTATTTCGAGAAAGGCTACCTCCTTCCAAAAATAGTTTTAAAAACATTTATGCAAAGTTTAGGAATACCGAATCTCTGAGAGACAAGAAAAGGGAAAGGCGAAGAACAAAAACAGGAGAAGACACAGAACTCAACGCGTTATTATATTTTGCTGAAAATCCATCCAAATCATCCTATGCCGCAGCAATAGAATTGGATATATCACAAAGAAGTGTGATAAAAATATTACATCGCCATAATTTTAAACCATATAGCATTTTGCCCGTTCAATATTTAGACGACAACAACCTTCAAGACAGGTTAACCTTCTGCAGAGACATACTTGATAGAATAGAGGAAGATGATGAGTTTCTAAGTCATGTCTTTTGGACTGACGAAAGCAGTTTTTCTACTGCGGGAATTTTTAACAGAAAAAATGCACATTACTGGGCAGCGGAAAATCCACATATTGTAAAAAAAATAAAAAAACAAGGATACCAAACTGTAAACGTGTGGTGTGGCATCTACAAGGATGCTATTGTAGGTCCTGTATTTATACCCTTAAATGCATAACGTTATGTGGATATTCTTCAACATCCAGTTAAAAATTATTTAGATAATATTAATTTAGTGGACAACAGATCTGTTATTTGGCAGCAGGATGGAGCACCACCACACTCTGCAAGGAACGTCACCGAATACCTAAACAGAAAATATCCTATTTGGATAGGAATGCACGGTGTTATACATTGGCCCGCTAAAAGTCCGGACTTAACACCTATGGATTTTTTTCTCTGGGGTACGATAAAACAAGATATATACGAAACTGGGGTTTTTAGTAATATGAATGAGTTAAAAGAATGCATACGTGTAAAAATTGAGGAATTAAACCAAAATGGTGATATATTTCAAAGGGTGAGAAGCAATTTTATAAAGCGATGCCAAATGTATTTTCAGAATGGTGGTGGTTACGTGGAAAATATTTAATTACGTTACGTGTAAATAAATAAAATTGTGTTACTCTATTGTGTTACTATATTAATATTGACTTTTATTTGTTTTTATTAGGCTTATGTTGTTTATTGTTATTACTCGTTACTGTTATTGTCACCTATATATTATTTATTTATTATCTCAATAAATGGCATTGTTTCCAGAGGTATCTTGATATGTTTTTTGTTTTATAATTGATACCCGTAATGTGAAGTTTTTAGTAATATTTCACGAACATGTGGAGTGATTATATAACAATTAGATATTTTTTTATTCAGAAAATTAAGGACATTATTTTGGTATAAAAATATACGGGGTGTTTCATTTAAAAAAATCATGTTTTATTTTCCACCCTGTATATCTTACGAGATTTTTAATATCCGTGCTCAGATTATAAAAATTCATCAAAAACCGCGTCCACTCCTTTTTTGAATGAGTTAAATCGGCAAAGGATAAGTGAGATAAGGGGGGTGTCAATCTTAAGAGACTTACCCTGTACATCATTGTACCAAAATTATTTTATTTTATTTTTATTATTTTACTAATGCCATGTTTAAAATACATATGGTGAATCCACAGATCCGATTGATCAAAGACACATAATAAGTAAATTATAAAACAAAGTAGAAATTACCACGATTTTTCCATGAAATTTGACTCTCACGAGCTAAAAAATATGGCGAAGAAAAAATTTTTGTTCTTTGGTCGTGTATCTCTACCTATAGTTTTTTTTCGCGAACTAATCATGACGGAAATTATTTCAAAAATAAAATATTACAGCAAATCTAAATTATACCATATCTATCTAGTATTTGCAAAACATTTATTTGTATATTGGCTGTATAATAATAACTTACTATTAGGTTCTGTGTATATTTTATAAGTTGGGTGAGTTCATTTCTGTGAGAATATTTTTAACCTAAATATGAATTTCTACTGCTGGCAATGGCCAATACTCTAATTTTTTTTTCAACAAAAGGCACTATCTATATAAACTTACTATTCAAAGTCACTATTCACTCACTATTCAAAGGTCACTATTTGTATAAACTAGTAGAATTTGTATAAATTCTACTTACCTTTAAACCTAATAAAAATTTAAATCGGAGGATAATACAGGTTGGTCGCCAAACTAATAAAAAATATGAAAATCTGTTCTTCATGCCTTACTTAAAATATTTATAATGCTCATAATGTACCTTGCTGTGTTGTTGCGAAACTATATAATCTAAAATTTGGGAATCGCCGAGACTTTTTTTATAATATATCTAGTTTGTTATATCGTTTCAGTACCTACCTATTGGCGTCACGATTCTACATTGAAAATAGTGTTTACATACCTTCACATACGTATATAGGAAAATAAATAATACAAAATATTATATTATATTATTTCCATGACTATGATCATGACTATGAAAGTTCTTCAAGATTGTATTAAAACTTTATTTAAAATAATTTATAAAAATAATTAATTGTATTTCAATTTCTAAATAAAATCTGAAATAATACTGATTTTTTATTCCTTTGTCTGTTTCACTGAGTCAAAAATAAAATATATGAACAAATAAAAATAAACTATTTTCATGACAAAGGTTTTATGTGTTTCTATGCTTAATATGAATTACAATAATTCAAACATTTGGTGTTGTATGTAATACCATGTAATACTGTAATACCAATAATACCATGTAATACTGTTATTTAAATGCTGTCCATAAGGTAAGTTGGGGTAAGGTCGGATGCGGGGTAAGACCGAACGACCGCTCTAGATGTCACGTAGATGTGGCAACACCGACCTACTTAGTCGTCGCGTAAAGCAAACACGTGTGTGCAGTGTTTAACCAGGCGCCGTCCCGCTGCAACGTTGTTTAAAGCAATTGTATCAATTTTTCTGCATTCTTGCATATCTTGGTTATTCGAACTTACCCCATTCGATAAATTTTGTTCGAGAGGGTAAGTAATTAACATTACGTTTGATTTTTCTGTTTAAAATGTGTTGTATTTATAGGCTATAAGATTCACTATACTCTAACCTCAAATTAAATGAAACTTTAAGTGTGTTCGATCTTACCCCACATCTTTTTGTAAGGGGCATGAATGACGATTTTCCGGTCTTGCCCCAGTCCGTTTACCGCACGAATTTCATTTTAGATTGGAACATGGTCAGAAACTATATAAGAAAATCCGATAGAGGAAAAATCTATAGCAAGGAGGACCTGGAGAACGCCATAAGAGAATTGGAAGAAGGTGTTGTAACCCTTCATGGCGCCGCAAAGAAGTATAATATACCAAAATCGACATTGCATGATCATGCTAAAGGAACCCATGGGACAAAAAGTCAAACACTTGGGAGAGACTTGGCAATTTCCTTAAAACATGAACAAGTTTTGGCAAACGGTCTCAAAACATTAGAGAAATGGGGGTTCGGTCTTTCTAGAAAGGAAGTATTTTTTATTGTGGCCGAGTACGTATCAAAAAATAACCTTAAGACTCCTTTTAAAAATAATATGCCAGGTGCAGACTGGTTTATCAATTTTAAACAGCGGCACAAACTGTCAATTAAAAAACCTCAGGCAGTATTCCAGAAAGAAAATGACCGACCCTTTTGTAGTCAACGAGTATTTTACTTTACTGGAGAAAGTACTGAACGACTTACAGTTAAATGAGTGTCCACAACAGATCTGGAATTTAGATGAAACTAGTCTGTCAATGGATCCATCTAAAACGAAGGTAGTTGGTGCAAGAGGCGTAGCTTGTTCTCGTGTAACTAGTGGTCCTGGGAGAGAAAATATTACAATATTGTCTGCTGTAAGTGCTAGCGATGAAGAAGCCCCGCCGTTGATTGTTTTTAAAGGCAAAAATATGTGGGACCAGTGGATGGCAGAACCAGATGGAGGACAAAACATAGCGTATGCTGCTAGCAGCAATGGCTGGATGGAGACTGACATTTTTTTAAACTTTATTCAGAAAACATTAATTCCTGTTCTGGGCGATCTCCGACCCGTCCTGCTTATATATGATGGGCATAGTATCCACGTAGACAATAGAGTTGTAACTCTTGCACGGGAAAACCGCATTACCATTTTAAAGCTGCCACCACATACTTCTCACCTTTTGCAGCCCCTCGACCTAGCTGTATTTAGATCATTTAAAACCGCTTGGGACGAAGAATTGGTGAGTTGGCAACGACAGAATCAAGGCATGAAGCTGCCAAAGAAAACATTTTCCGAAAAAGTACGTAAAGTATGGAATACTATTACTCCTCTTGTAATTCAAAATGGGTTCAAAAAAGCCGGAATATATCCTTTTGACGCCAGTGTTGTTCCAAATGAAAAATATCATCCTGAAGCCCTAAAAAGATTTGAAAATCTAAAGACATGTAAAATAAATGAAACTGTCGATGTCAATGCAAATAACATGGTTCCGGATGCAAATATAGCAGGTCCAAGCAATGCTGCATTGGTTAACCAGTGTGACGAGAAACAATCACAGCCAACAAACGTTTCATTTGAGGACCTTCTACTACAAACCGTAAAGCAAAGTTCCGGAAATGCTAAAGTCACAAAAAAAGACGAGTAGCAGCAGGTGCTGAAGTGATAACGTATCAAGATATAGACCAGCTACCGGAACATAATAAAAAGCATGCAACAAATAAAACTAAAAAACACAAAGATCGAAACCACCCAAGTACTAGCAGTGAAAGTAGTTTAGAACCAGTCTACGAAGACTCTGATAACGATTTAGATTTCCTAGACGATGAAGAGGCAAATGAGATGGAAAACTTTAAATTAGACGCTTGGATATTGGTTAAATACTGCACAAAGAAAACCATTAAATATTATGCTGGAAAAATCGTAAAAATTGACCGAGTCAAGCGCGGCTGTATTGTGAAGTTTTTAAGATATAACACAGAAGCAAATCAGTTTTTTTGGCCGATAAAGGATGAAATAATCTTTGAAAATATAGAAAAGTTCTTACCGGATCCAACACAGGATGAACAAAATCATTTTAATTTCAACGTTGATTTCGAAGGACTAACGATTGCTTAAGATTTTAATTTAGTTTTGCTAATATTTGTAAAAAATAAAAATATTTGTTTTTCAATTTTGCTTCACAATTGCTTTCCGATCATCCATGTATGGGGTGAGATCGAAGACCATGCAAATATTGGATGATTAAAAAATAAAGTAACTTTTTAAAATAATAGTGAAAAAGTTGTCAGGGGCATGTTCGGAATTCGACCTTACCCCGAAGCCGTGCGTTACGTACCTAAATCATGAATTTGAAAGTTATCCGATCTTTCCCCATAACAAGGGGCAAGTTCGAATGGGTGCAAAAATCCATTTTTGTTATTTTTTTTAGGATTCGTAATCAGAAATATCAAGTTTTGACACTGCAGATTTTTTGTCCGCCCAGTGAAGTGTTACCCTATAAATTTGGACTAATTATTTAAACAATTTAAAAGAGCTAGCCCTTGCTAAATCTCAACTAGTCTAAATTCCGTCTGATCTTGCCCCAACCTACCTTAATAATACACGTAAAACGGGGCCACAAATCACACTGAATACGCATACAGCGGACTCGCAAATTCATCGCAGATGCCGCCAGCTCCTAGGACGATAAAATCGGTAAAGGAGCCACATAATTAAAAATACTTAGAATTTACATATTTAAACGATTTTTTTTTTGTAGGTATATGTAATCATAATGTATGTCGTAGCGTTTTTTGTTTTCCATTTTTTTTACTTTGAAATTTCAAAAAATCGTAGAAAAAAAACTATTTACTTTTTTAAAAAATATCACACGCAGCGACACAGATTGTACTTTTCTCTATATATGTTTAAAATTTCATAACCTAATCTTTTTTAATAACGCTACAGTTATGTGGCTACGATTTCATGTTTTTCACGGCCGCAGACAGAACTCTTAATGGCATACCTATCATGAGTTCCACAAAAAACTATGATTTTTATAATTGGAAGTATTTGATTCCTATTTTCTATAACAGTTTTCTCCGTTCCTTCATCAATTAGAGACAATATGTCAAGTTTTTTATTAGAAAAAACAGCAAAATTTTTCGCATTATGTATAATAAAATAAAGACTATCAAAATCTCAGGGAGGGGCCACGGCCCCCTGCCCCGCCCCTGTGGGCGCCCATGCCTACGCACAAGGTAATTCTCGAGTATAAATTCCTTACAATTTTCGTCCGTACATGAAAATTTTTCCTCACGCGAAACTTGCATTACTCCCGGCGTAGAATATATTAGGGAAATATCTAAATCTAAATACTTCATTTGTCCTTGCCTAGATTAGAACGCTAAATTTACCTTATAATTATTATTACATGTTTCTACATATTAGTATACACATACATAGGTAATAGGTGTATTTGTTTCGAATATATATTTATATATTATCTAGGTCACTTTATCACATTATCTTTTAATTGTGTCAAGTTTTGCATGATCGGCCTTGACACAATAGCATAACTGCGACAGTTTATACACATAAATTACATCCATTCATTTCTTTATTGACTGCTGGTAGTGCAATGTATACCGAGTGCTTACCTATTACAATCTTGTAAAAGGACACCTATCGATATAAAATTTTGGGTTATAAAGTTGTAATATTGAATTAGGTGCCCATTTTGATTGCTCTTACATCATTTTTGGTTTCGAAATGGTGGCAACAACAGAAAAGTGGATTTTCAATATTTTGTGAAATATCCGTATACTATCCGAAGAAAAACTATATCGCATCATCAGTGGCGCAGCTAGCCCTGCGGGGGGGGGGGCTGTATCCAAATTTCATAAGGGGGCCTTTTAATTTATAAGTTTTTTTTTATAAGTTAATTTAATTTATAAGTTAATTTATAAGTTTTTTATATGGACAATATTGATGTCCGAAGTCCCTAAGATAGTTTTCTATGAGTTTCAATTTCGAAAATCTTCTTTCTGCAGTTGCGATTATAGTTTGTATAATGAATCTTTGCGTGTGTATGAAATTAGCTAGGACATACGTGAGATTGCTAAACGCATTATATAGGCAAGCTATGTGGTTACGTATGTCATCGAGCCGCTAAGACACGCGATCGATACGATCGATTAAATTGAAACGGAATTAAAAAGAGACGTCTATATGAATAGTAGTCGTAGCGCTTGTCAATATTACTCTGACAGTTTAATTCAGTACCGTTCACAAAACATCTTGTTTTGTGGTATAGTGTTGTCGTATTTTTGCTTTTTTCGTTCTCTTTTGATTTATTTGTGGTGCTATTAGACAAGTTGTAAAGTGTATATCGCGGATATAATTGTTTCCTTTTATTGTTCTTTTTCTCAGAGACTTACAAGTAAGAGTGAAAATAAAATCAGTTCTTTTAAGAACTATAACCTAAAAATGCCTGGAAAAAGGTTAAATTCGCAAGCAAGGGGACTTGTTGCCAATTTACTTAAATATTTCGCGGCTGAAAAAGAGAACATTAGTTTCTCCCCTTTAGTTTCTGTTAATGCAGTTCAAGAGGTACACGAGGAAAACTAGAATAATATACTTATCAATACTTATTGAAAACTTTTTTGCAGCGTGTTTCTGATGCTTAGGCATTAGTTTGCGTACAGTTTGCAGCATCAAAACATCTCAACGACCCGAAGCTGCAAACAAAACAAAATACAAGCCTTGATTAAAGCGAAAGAGACGATTTACCTGAAGGCGCCAAAATGGAAGTTCGCAATGTTATATACAACCTATACAGTGAAAGTAAGTAATAAATGATTTTAAACGTAGCAGATAGGTACTCATAATAACACTTTTTAGAAAAACATGTCACACTTAGAAGTTTGAAGGACCAACTTGCAGACAAACACATTCTGAATGCAAATATTGGTACAATAAGCAAACTTCTTTCCAACATAGGCTTTAAATATAAAAAAGACGACAGCAGAAGAGCGTTAATAGAAAAGACGAATATAGTATTGTTGAGATGCGAGTTTTTAAGAAATTACATGGCAAATCTGAATTCTAATACTTCTAGACAGTTAATATCTTTGGACGAAACTTGGATATTCGCAAAAGGAAACCAAACCAAATCGTGGCAGGATGAATCAAAAAAAAAGTGTGCGTAAACCAGAAGGCTACGAGGGAAAACGATTTATTATACTTCATGCGGGTAGCAGCAAAGGGTTTGTTGCTAATGCTGCACTGATTTATTCCACAAAATCGAAACTAGCAGATTATCATGGTGATACGAATGCAGATATCTTTATGAAATGGCTGGAGGAAAAATTGATTCCAAATTTAGATGAACCATCTTTGATTATTATGGATAATGCCTCCTACCATAGTATCCTAGTGGAAAAGTAGCCAACGACTTCATGGAATAAACCTCAAATAATTGATTGGTTGGAAAAATCAAATATAGCATTATATTTGATATATGAATATATGAATATATGATATATGAATATATATTAGTTGTCAAGCATACAGTACGATTAACAAACTACATGTACATTGATCGTCACTAAAGTTTCGTAAAGTAATTTCACTCATGTCTTGTGTCTTGCTCACTAGTTTTTATACCGGGTTCAAAGAATATATTTTTACAGCTAGACGGCTGCGGGCTACGGGAAGGCTGAAATCGCCTATATTTTCATCTTTCAAGATAATTATAACCTCACTCGAGTGTCAAATCACAGCTGTTTAGTAAGAAACGTGTTGCCAACATCATATATACAAAAATATTGCAGGCTATGGTAAAATATTTTATGAAAATAGATTTCTGATCTTAATTGTATAACCATGTTTAGTGGTAAATAATAATAACTATTATTATTTTACAAAGTAAATTGTCACTTCATGGGTATTTACGAAGCCAACATTTTTTCTAATTTTTAATTGGTTGTCCGGTGATCAGTGAAAATAAAACCACATTTTCATTTTACTCCCGCCGTCACTGAAGTACATGACCTTGAACTGATTGATTCATACAGTTGTTGTGACGCACACGCAAAGATTCATTATACAAACTATATAACCGGAACAGTCAAAAATAATAAATATATGGATATTACTTATGGGAAACTAAAGGCTACTGAAATGTATAAGTAATAATTCTGCATGTTCCTTAATGTTATGAATTTTTTTAGATTTATGATTTGAAATACCTTTCCAAAGCAATTAATTGATCATAGAGATCAATTATCAAATGTTTATGGTATTTACTAATAGAGGCCCTGAGCTATCACTTTTTATGACACGCAGGTAGAGACCTCGGGTTTTTTGCATTCGATTCTGAAAACAATTTAGAAAAAAGTTCGGGGGATAACTAAGGGGGCTTGTAAAAAAATGCATTTTTGTATGCAAAAATGCATCAAAAACTGCATAAAATGTGCAGCCACATTTTACTTCATCAAAAAAACTTTTTTAAAAGGGTGCAAAGTTGTTCATTTTTGTTACTCGGGGGCTTTCTGGTACGCTGATCACGAATCTGACCTCAAAAAACATCCTGGGTGTACCTAGGGGTCTGTACACCCTCTATCAACATCCTGCGTGTACCGGGTAAGTCTCTTAAGATTGACACCAAGGGGGGTGTCAATCTCAATCTCACTTATCCTTTGCCGATTTAACTCATTCAAAAAAGGAGTAGACACGGTTTTTGATGAATTTTTATAATCTGAGCACGGATATTAAAAATCTCGTAAGATATACATGGTGGAAAATAAAACATGATTTTTTTAAATCGAACACCCCGTATATTTTTAGACCAAAATAATGACCTTAATTTTCTGAATCCAAATATGTGTAATTGTTATATAATCACTCCACCTGTTCGTGAGATATTACTAAAAACTTATCACATTACGGGTGTCAATTATAAAATAAGAACATCAAGATACATCTGGAAACAATGCATATTTGCATTGTTTATTTGTTGACAGATGTCATCCAGTTTTTTTTGAGATAGTAGTTCACTCTCTTAGATATTAGCGTAAAATACGTAGTGTTCGTAAAGAAGCAAGTTATTTTGAAAATGGAAAATGGAAATTCATTGGAAGAGCGAAAAGAGTTACTTGAAATTTATATTCAGTGCAACAAGAATAAGTCTCTTGCTCGGAGGGAGTATGTTAGGTTATTTCGAGAAAAGCTACCTCCTTCCAAAAATAGTTTTAAAAACATTTATGCAAAGTTTAGGAATACCGAATCTCTGAGAGACAAGAAAAGGGAAAGGAGAAGAACAAAAACAGGAGAAGACACAGAACTCAACGCGTTATTATATTTTGCTGAAAATCCATATTTAGACGACAACAACCTTCAAGACAGGTTAACCTTCTGCAGATACATACTTGATAGAATAGAGGAAGATGATGAGTTTCTAACTGATGTCTTTTGGACTGACGAAAGCAGTTTTTCTACTGCGGGAATTTTTAACAGAAAAAATGCACATTACTGGGCAGCGGAAAATCCACATATTGTAAAAAAAATAAAAAAATAAGGATACCAAACTGTAAACGTGTGGTGTGGCATCCTCAAGGATGCTATTGTAGGTCCTGTATTTATAAATGGGCCCGTAAATGCACAACGTTATGTGGATATTCTTCAACATCCAGTTGAAAATTATTTAGATAATATTAATTTAATGGACAACAGATCTGTTATTTGGCAGCAGGATGGAGCACCACCACACTCTGCAAGGAACGTCACCGAATACCTAAACAGAAAATATCCTATTTGAATAGGAAGGCACGGTGTTATACATTGGCCCACTAAAAGTCCGGACTTAACACCTATGGATTTTTTTCTCTGGGGTACGATAAAACAAGATATATACGAAACTGGGTTTTTTAATAATATGAATGAGTTAAAAGAATGCATATGTGTAAAAATTGAAGAATTAAACCAAAATGGTGATATATTTCAAAGGGTGAAAAGCAATTTTATAAAGCGATGCCAAATGTGTATTCAGAATGGTGGTGGTTACGTGGAAAATATTTAATTACGCTACGTGTAAATAAATAAAATTGTGTTACTCTATTGTGTTACTGTATTAATATTGACTTTTATTTGTTTTTATTAGGCTTATGTTGTTTATTGTTATTACTCGTTACTGTTATTGTCACCTATATATTATTTATTTATTATCTCAATAAATGGCATTGTTTCCAGAGGTATCTTGATATGTTTTTTGTTTTATAATTGACACCCGTAATGTGATAAGTTTTTAGTAATATCTCACGAACAGGTGGAGTTATTATATAACAATTAAAATATTTTTTTGTTCAGAAAATTAAGGACATTATTTTGGTATAAAAATATACGGGGTGTTCCATTTAAAAAAATCATGTTTTATTTTCCACCCTGTATATCTTACGAGATTTTTAATATCCGTGCTCAGATTATAAAAATTCAACAAAAACCGCGTCCACTCCTTTTTTGAATAAGTTAAATCGGCAAAGGATAAGCGAGATAAGGGGGGTGTCAATCTTAAGAGACTTACCCTGTACCTGGGGGTCGGTACACCCCTATCAACCTCGTCTTCAGGAATTCCTCGTCAAGCGACGACAGAAATTAGTTCAAATAACCTACTCGGGGGTTTTTGGGTCCGCTGATCAGGAATCCGGTATCAAAAATCTTCCTGGGTATACCTGGGGTTCTGCACACCCCCACAAGTTAAATAACTAATCAGCAAAATTCATATATTTACAGTAGGACCAAATTTTGTATTTTAACTTTTAAGATTACATACAATATTTCAAGTCTGTTAACTACATGTCATGTCTATAATACAGGATAAATTAAAATAAATTTTTTTTTGTGATACATTGGTAAGGGAAATCTATAAATATACCAGGTACATCAAGGTGAGTGGCCTATTAGCCGTTTCTGGGAAACCACATATATTTTGGATATGAAAATTAGCACACAGGGGTATTCAGGGGTGCTCTATTCAATGAAAACATTGCCGTGTATGTGCCACTTCCGGTTATACCTGAAGTCGACAACAACTTCCTTATTTTAAACGGCATGCTATATTTTTTATGCCAGATTCGAATTCTACTCTTTATTTTAAGGTAACCTTCAATACTATTCCCTATCCCTAAAAGCAATAGTTTTTGAGATATTTCGATTTTAACAAAATCTTATGCGAAAACAACCCGTACGTTAGAAATTAATAACTTTCGCCATGGTAACTTTCAAGAACCAATTTTTGTTCCACATACTAAAAAGACATGGAGCTTATGTATGTAACTACAAATGCTCCAAAATACACAGGGTGTCCAATAACTGATGTCAAACTTTGACTACTTCGACCTTCAATAAGTGTCTTATTTTAAATGGGACATACTGAATTTTATAATCCAATTCGCTTCCTTTTTTGATTACCTTTCGACCCATATGTAGTTTGCTATAGCTAAATTGGACGGTTCTTGAGTTATTTAGAGATATTTAAAAATATTGATGAATTAAAATTAACATCGAGTGCAGTGTGTCATGGAAAACAATTATAGTTCAAAATCATAAAGTTCACATTCAAGTTGAAAACTTTAATAAATGATAGAAAATTATTACTGATCAGAAAATTAACAAACCTATTAAAAGTTAAAATTGGTTCTTGAAAGTTACCATAGCGAAAGTTATTAATTTCTAATGTACGGGTTGTTTTCGCATAAGATTTTATTAAAATCGAAATATCTCAAAAACTATTGCTTTTAGGGATAGGGAATAGTCTTGAAAGTTACCATAAAATAACGAGTAGAATTCGAATCTGGCATAAAAATATAGCATGCCATTTAAAATAAGGAAGTTGTTGTCGACTTCCGGTATAATCGGAAGTGGCACATACACGGCAATATTTTCATTGAATTGAGCACCCCTGAAAACCCCCGTGTGCAAATTTTCAGTTCCAAATATATGTGGTTTCCCAGAAACGGCTAATAGGCCACTCACCGTGATGTACCCTGTATAACAACGCTGTGATCTTTTCTTTAAAAATTTAAAAGAAATTAAATCTATATAATTTTCTAGTTATTTGAATCTAACTAAATTTTTCAGCGAGCCACCATGTTTTTAAAGCAAAAGAAAACCTTTTTGGTAAACAAAAAATTGAATAAATACATTTTTTTAAAGGTACTTCTTGAATGTAACTAAATTTTTGTGAAAATAGCAAATTTTTCAGCGAACGACTAATATACTATTTAAGAACCTTCTTATATTTTTGTTTCGTTTCTGAAACGACCATTTAAAACGCTTCAGAAACGTTTTAGTTTACTTTTCGTTTACACATAAAACGTTTCAGACAGGTTTTTGAAAAGTATCGTGCTGTCAGAGATACACTGACGGACATAAAAAGTGGCGCACCTAGATTTTGTGCCAAATTTGATGTTCGATAACTTTTAAACCAGCCTATCGATTTTGATAATTTTTTCTTTGTTTGAAAGGGAGATTCTTGCGGATGACTATTTTGTAATTGGCTTTATGGAATCGGTTTTTAAAGGCTGTACATATTAAAAAAATACATTTTTTATGGAAAAAATGTATTTTTTAATATGTACAGCCTTTAAAAACTGATTATGATTTTGACACGAAATTTGAATGTCGCTGTGGAGTGAAATTTTATTTGTATTGAATTCTTAGGATGGTCACGGTGTTTACCATTCTTTTTTCAATATTCTCTTTTTTGAATCACCTCTCTAGCCCCTTCGGCAACGCAGATGCGACATTTTAGATGAAACGATAGATAGAATTTTTAGATGAAAAATTATCAAAATCGATAGGCTGGTTTAAAAGTTATTAAACATCAAATTTGGGACAAAATCTAGGTGCGCCACTTTTAATATCCGATAGTTTATTTAAATTGCCTAATTGTCATGGATTGTCGGAGATGAGGTTTATAGTGGGTGTACCGACCCCCAGGTACATGCGGTATGTTTTTTGATGTCGGATTCGTGATTAGCGAACCCAAAAACCCCCGGATAAGATATTTGAACGAAGTTTTGCCATTTTTGAGGGATAATTCCTGGAGACCAGGTTTATAGAGGGTGTACAGACCACCAGGTACACCCAGGATGTTTTTGACGTCGAATCCGTGATCAGCGTACCCGAAAACTCTCGGGTAATAAAAATGAACAACTTTGCACCTTTTTAAAAAAGTTTTTTTACGAAGTAAAATGTGGCTGCAAATTTGATGCAGTTTTTGATGCATTTTTGCATAGAAAAATGCATTTTTTGACAAGCCCCCTTAGTTATCCCCCGAACTTTTTTCTAAATTGTTTTCAGACTATAATGCAAAAAACTCGAGGTCTCTACCTGCGTGTCATAAAAAGTGATAGCTCAGGCCGTTTTTTCTTCTCATCTTCCCCGTCTATAGCGTGCTGTTTTAAAAAAAAACTGTTTCATAGTTTTGTCTACATTTCATTCCATATATTCATATATAAATTCTACGCAGGCTGAAGTTTTCCGTGCACAGATTTGCTAGTAGCGATTTGAAGGCTATTTTTTTCAAAAAACGTCTCATATTTTAAAAACTTAATTTTAGCCATCGGAAGCGCTGTAATATCTTCTATAAGTACCCAAAATTTCTTGGTTATATCCCGAGCCGTTGATTTAATAGCGCTATATATGTTAAAAATGTTTTCAAATTATTTCACGGGCAAGTAAAACATTAATTTGCAACATTCGTCCCTACTAAAAAACGTTGTAAGTCACATGATGAATGGCCAAAACTATGCTCTAAATGATGTTGAATGTCCCATTTAGTTTAGGTACCTTCTGTAGGTATTATATTTATAACTCTTGTAATAACAGAAGTGTCAAATGAGATAAATAACGCATATTTAATATTTTATTATAAAAAACAATTACTAAAACTAAAACCTTATTACTCCACCTGTTAAGAATAGGTTACGTATATCTAACCCTACCGTACCTAGATTGTACTGTCTACCAAAAATTCATAAGCCAGGGAAGTCGGTGCGTCCAACAGTATCGTCTATTGGATCTCCGACTTACCACTTATCAAAATGGTTGACTAAGGAATTTGAAAGTTTGCCCATTGCACAGCCTAGTTTTTCAGTTAAAAATTCGAATGATTTCATTGATAAGGTCAAGAATATTCAATTGCAAGAGGGTACTCATTATTTCCGAGTGTACCAACTCCACAGACCTTGGACTATCTTGAGGATTTACTCGAATTAAACAACTATAGAAAAGAAGTAAGAGAAGAATATATAAACCTTACAAACCTTTGTATGAAACAAAATTGCTTCCGTTTCAATGACAAGTTCTATGAACAACATGAAGGAACCGCAATGGGTAACTGTTTATCGCCTTTCATTGCTAATGTTCTCACGAGTCGATTTTAAACTGAAGCAAAAGAAGAATTCGAGTATTTTCCTAGGATTTGGCTGAGGTATGTGGATGACATTTTTGGCGTGTTTGACACTAAGATTGCGGACGTAGAAAACTTCATTTCCAAATTAAATAGTCGTTTCACTTCTGTAAAGTTTACATATGAACTAGGAAATAATGGAAAACTTCCATTTTTAGATGTATGAGTAATTAAAAATAGTGACAATAGGTTAGAATTTTATATATATAGAAAAGATACCAGTACGATCAGATATATCCCTAATGACTCTCACCACTGCTATCAACATAAAATGGCAAGTTTTAATTTTCTTGTCCATCGTTTACTAAGTTTCCCTCTCAGTAATGAGAGGTTTGAAAAAGAAAAAGTATTAATTAAAGATATAGCTGAGAGTAATGGTTATCCTAGAGATATAGTTGAAAAACTAATTAGGAAGCGTAAATTTAAGGACACACTTCGTAATTCTACGACCTTTCAAAATTATAGACTCCAAAATATGTATCCATCCCGTACGAACCCCGGTTTACTCGTGGTTTGAGTAAGGTCTTCAAAAACGTGGGTATAACAGCGATTCATTCGTCGAGTAATAAATTACAACAACTTTTAGACAATCCAAAGGATAAAATTGTTCTAAATGAAAGGTCTGGGATTTACGAAATTAGTTGTATTGATTGTGATCGAAAATATGTTGGACAAACGAGACGATCAATTAACACCAGATTTAAGGAGCATATGGCTCATCTCAAATATGGAAGAACGGATAAGTCTAGTGTTGCACAACATGCTTTTGACAAGAATCATAGAATAGATATTAGTAATTTAAGATTAGTTAGAAATGTGACCAATAATAGACAGTTGGATGCATTTGATAGCATAGAAATTGTAAAATGTAAAAGTAGTAAGAATAGCGACAAGGGACCTATACCGTATAGCCCGCTTTACGCGTTGCTTAGCAACCGATCTTTGAAGCGTGATTAGTCACGCGTAAATTTCACGGTGATATCATTAGTGACGTCACCATGAAAATAGTATAAATATGGTATATTTTGTAGTTTAAGATTAGTTTTAATCGTCTCCGGATGATGCCAACTTGGTTGGCGAAACGCGCGTCGAGCGAAATGAAAGTGTTTTGGTGTTTGTGGAAACTACTCCGAGTGGCAAGTAAAACATTAATTTGTAAAATTCGTCCCTACTAAAAAAAAGTTGTAACTCACATGATGAATGGCCAAAACTATGATCTAAATGATGTTGAATGTCCCATTGAGTTTAGGTACCTTCTGTAGGTAGGTATTATATTTATAACTCTTGTAATAACAGAAGTGTCAAAAGAGATAAATAACGCATATTTAATATTTTATTATTAAAAACAATGTTTGGGTTCTTATGTTTACAAGTAAAGTAAAAAAATATGATTATGTATTTTTGTATTTATAAACAAGGTTTCGCACAATTAAATACATATAAACAATGGCCGGCCTGTTAATTAATAGGATACCGCTCAGTGCATTAAATTTGAATAACCTATTAACTTGTTTTATTTTGATTACAAACGCGGCCATGAATCATTTGGTGTATTTATACGATTTTAATTAACATGCACTTACTTTCATCATTGCCATTAAAAGATTCCTTGTATAAATTTGATTCGTTTAAGTACCGTAGCTATAAAAATAATTCGTGCAATTTGTGATCTTTAAATGAATTTAAAACTTACTAATAACCAAGTATGTATGTATATTTCGCTATACTACACAATATACATATACATATAGGTATATAGTATACAGGGAGTGTCGATTTTGTTTTTAGGAGGCTCAACTTTTTTTGAATTTGACATGTTTTGATAGGTTTTTGTTTTGAGATAATGCCGTCTCTGACATTTTTTTCAATAGCAATCTAATTTTATTATTCGCGTATCTGGTGCGTTTCTTTTGCTCGTTTCTTTTGGGTAGACTCATAGACGTATTAATACAAGAGACAGAATTGTTTACGTTTTTGGCCGATCCAAGATCGTTCCATCCTTGTCGTCCGTCTGTTTCTCCCGAACGGCACGTTTGCCAGGCTTACTGTGAAATTCACTTGAGGTCTTTGAATACCGTAAAAGATGTTCAAATAATTTGACAATTTCAACGAATCTGATTCATTTTAATAGTAAAATGTTATTTAAAACAGCTTCTTGGCAAAACTAATCTATTGTGTTGCTTTATTGCGTTAATAATATATGGTGAAAACCATAGACAACCGAAAATGTACTGTGCCTTGAGATATAAATCTCAACACCGGCAACGTCGTTTGATGAATTTTGCTCAAGTTTCACCATGATACTAAGACTACAAGATATACTAACGCGCATGCGATCCCCTATCTCTCTCGCTCTGCTGACGTCATTCCGTGACAAATTTCAAATATTCAAATTTGACAGATCTTTAAAATACATAATTTTATAAGTTTAAATACATTATTTTATAAGTTTAAATGCGTTATTTTAATTATTTTGGTAATTTGTGATTGTGATAAACAATGGTTTACTGTGCAAAGAAGGGTTATACCAGTAATAATAATAAAAAAAGTAAAAATTCTTCCAGTAGGTACATACTTTAGTTTTCCAACTGCAGCAGAGATTTGCAAATTATGGGTGCAAAAGTGCTGCCAAACGCATGATTTTAATATTAAAAATGCTAGAATATGTTCGAAGCATTTTTCTGATTATGATTTTCAAGTTATAGACAAATTATTGCAATTGCCCAAAAATAAGTGGAAGTTGAAAGATAATGCTGTACCTTCACGTCTTTGCCTTTTACTTTTTTCTTTAATTATGGATGACATAATTATATTAATAAATAATTAAGAGTATCAAATATATACGTTATAAAAGAAAATCTTAGCTAAAGGCTAAAGATGCCAAATAAAACTCAGGTTATGGTTATGTGAAAACTTACCTTTCGTGCGGTTGTGTGTACATGCTAAATTGTGCCTGCTCTAAATAGGAAAAAAACTGCACTATGTACGAATAATAATTATTGTACGAATTTAATCAGCAATATCAATTTAACACTAAAAAATTCAAAAACCAAACAAACAACATCCGACATCTGCAAAATCAGAACAGCAACACGACACGGGAGAAAATAAAAAATAACCGAAGCTAAATTGGCGCGTATGTTTAAAGGAAATGTGAATATTATTAGTTATTTTGTGACGGTTTTCATAATTAATTATATAAAATAAACTAATGTATATTTATATCTATATTTTGTCTTTATTACGCGTTCACTTGCTTTAACTTTAAAGACTCCGTGCAGTTATAGAAAAGTAAAGGTCTAATGCAGTAATTACTAATTAATGTACAGGTTCTTTAGAAACAATCCTTCTACTAAGTGCTATTCCAGTTCAAGGATTATAGACGTGGATAGTCATTGATTCCAGTTCGTGCCGTAGTAGACCTTTAACGCAAAGTACCAGCTCCCAGCTCTCCAACACCAGCTATTTGCCAGTGTTCGGGGTACGGGCCCTTTAATGAGCGGGAATATCAGGTTGGTTGGGTTGTCTTGTTCTTTTTTGTACCTGCCTATACGGGGCGTTTAATAACTTGGGAGATTATTTTTAATTCATGGTAATATATTATGCTAAAAGTAAACGAATTACAAAAAATAAACCCAATGAAAGTGCTTTAATAAACGAGAAAAATTAAAATATGAAATGTTTCTCAAATTCGTAAACACCCTGTATACTTAAACAATGTCCAAAATAATTATAACAGTCGGATCATAACGAAACTTTATAATAAAACCATGTTAAGAGCTTTCGTCTACATATGTCGCCATGCATTTTTGTCACGGGGTGACGTCATGCGCGAGTTTGTTCTAAACGCGTTTCCCAAGTGATCATATCTTGTACTTTAGTATCATGAAGTTTCACGACAATGTCTATTAATCAACGGAAAGAAATTTGCGAGGTTGCCGCAACGCCACAGCTTGTACTTGTGTTTTCTTAAGTGTATTCTACGAATCCTTGTATTTATTGCGATTCAGGTGAACAATAAGTGTGTAACTATAGTGCATTCTTGTATAGTTTGTAAAAGGGTGGATCTTTCAAGTCCGGAAAATGTTACTTTTCATCGGTAAGTAATATAAGTATGTTTAAGGTTATCTACTTAAGCTGTAATGGCTTGACTTGGCCAGGGGCGGCGTTGAAACCAAAAATGAACTTTTTATATTGCTGTAATAATTAATCAATACTTATTTCATTAATTTTTATTATGTAATTTATATAGTACATAATCAGTGTGCGATATTTATTTAAAATTATTTTTATTCTGGTGATGGAAAATACCATTTTCATCTCCAATTAAATTCATATTATAATTTAAAAAATCTGATTAATGAGGTTTCCCAAAGACCCAGAAAGGAGAAACCTCTGGCTTGAGCTGGTTGGCATGTTGGAAGTTCAACCCCTACCCAAATATCCACAGCTGTGCTCCGATCATTGTTTTCCCTGAGGATCTAGAAATTCGACCAAATGGGTTAAGATATGTCAAAGTCGGAGCTAACCCACGTCGTTCTGAGGGGGTGATATTTTTGGATCAGGTATCTACAAGGTAAAAAATGTATAGTTTTATTTATTTGAATATTTCATGCATATTCCATCAAAAAAATTTTTAGAGCTGAGTAATAATTTCGGTTCATTTCTTGTAATTTATACAAATATGTGTTAGTTAATTTCCCTATTTCATTTTACATTGAAGCCATTAGCCTCAGCCTTCAGCTCTGTATATACCTATCTCTTATTTTCATCTTTTTTGCAGTACCTAGGTAAGCAAAGTTTTATGAAATAAGGTTATATTAGCTCAAACAATAAATGTATGATTCAAATTATAGGAAATTTCCAAATGTTGTATATTATTTTTTTTCAGTTCTGATTCCTCCATTTATGGGACATCTCCGAGAAAATTGCCAGTGTAAGTGTTCCTTATATTCTTCTAATGAAAAATGTAGATGTTTTTTTATTTCTTAGTTTAAATACAGCACTCATATTATTAGGATTGTTGCATTTATAATAGGTCGAGTAATAGCTTTACTTTATAATAAGTTAATTTGAATGTATGATTAAAATTCTTAAATATACGATGTAATTTTATTATATGACAGATGTAAGCAATATTGACACAAATGTTGTGTTCCCCCTAAACGCCATGTTCACATTCCAGAAGAAGGTGATGACATGTCTATGTCACATATGCTACAATACAGAAAATTATGAGATTTCAGAGAATGAAGACAGCGACATTGAAAATGAATGAAATGTGAATTTGACGATGAAAAAATTTAAAACGAGGAGGAAGAGAAAGAAGAAATAGACAGACTTTGTGAGTTGTTTCAACAAACACGGAAGGAAAATTCGTACTAAGTAGTCAGACACCTATTAAAGTGTCTTTTTTGTAGAATTTAAATTATTTACAATGGGTCCAATAACTAATATTAAACCGTCCACTAACTAACAAATACGTCAAATAACTACTTGCATTAAAATTATAAATAAATTTCTACAAAACACATGACAACGTTTTATTGCAGTTATCAACTATTATCCTAATGTACACGAATTAAACTATGCTCTGAATGTTTTCTATTTTCATTTGATTTATCGCAACGTTCGGATACAGGGTATTAAATATTTTTCTTATGTAACTATGCAGTTTTTTCTAACTCATTCATTATAGATAAGTAGACACGCCACTGGATGGGTCTCCTGTATTAATATGTCTATGGGTAGACTACATAATAATATTTTCGACAAAATCGCAATTTAACATCATAACCTTTCTCAATACTAAATATTTATTGAAATAACAAAACGATCTAAAATAACTAAAATAAAGGGTGTCTCAAAATTAAAGCAAGATTTGAATTTGCCGCCATTTGTGCAGTAAAGTGTTGGCAACCCTAAACCAAAAACAATTCGATAGCTGACAGTTTAGGGTTAGTAAAAATGGAGCGTTACACGATAGAACAACGTGTCTTCATTATTGATCAGTATTTCGAAAATAATGCAAGCTTGGCGGCTGCAGTTCGAAAATTTCATACAAAATATAGTCGGAATAGTGTTTTAACTTCGTCAACTGTGAAGAGATTAATTGAAAAATTCAGGGAGACTGGATCCGTTGAAGACGCCAAACGCACTGGTCGTCCAAGAACAAGCCGTTCAAATGTCAATATCGAAGCAGTGCGTGAGAGTGTCGGTGACAATCAAGGAAGCCTAATGACCATGCACAGCGAAGAGAGTTCGTTGAATGGATTATTGAACATCAACAAATGGATGCTGATTTTTCGAGCAACATCATCCTAAGCGATGAAGCACATTTTCATCTTGATGGCTTTATTAATCGCCAAAATTGCCGTTGTTGGGTTTATGAAAACCCACATGTTTAATTGCATATCTCGTTTACAAAACCTTTACAAATTATATTTATTGTGTGCTGGTATTCTACATAGACAAAGCAAACATTTTTCAATGTACATGAAGTTAGCAGGTCAACTTTTTCAAATCGATCTCGCTATGGCATAAAAATTTGCCGTTTTTTTGCCGTTAATTAATCGTGAAAGAAATAAATTTGCCGCACTTTTTTTTATATCGGGTGCCCTGCTAACTTCATATGAACTTAGCAGGTCACATACATAGAAAATTAATTTAAAAAAATTTAAGTTAGCTTAAAATTTATCGTTTTTTTGTCGCTGGCGAATGGTTATAAGGAAAATATTGTAGGCTTCGTTTTATAAACGGAAAATTTATTTATTCGAATATCGATTTCCGAATATAAATCAAATTCCCTAATATGAATAAACCAAGTCGAATGGCAAAATTGCATGCAGAAAACGAGATAAAAAAATTTCAACCGAAAAACTCAGTTGCCCCGCTGAGATAAAGTGATTTTGATGTTTTTTGTCTATTACTATTAATAAACAAATAACGACAAAATCGCACTCTTCACGAAATTAAACAAGCCGAACGGCAAGATCTCAGCCAAAAAACGAGTCAATTTTTGAGGTTTTTTGTTTATTACTTTCGATAAACAATTAACCGCAAAATCGCTCTCTTCACCATTAAATCAACCAAGTCGAACGGCAAAGTCGCAGCCAGAAATCGAATCTAAAAAAAAATTCCAAGCCGAAAACTCGGTGGCCCTGCTGAGATTCCGTGATTTCGAGGTTTTTTGTTTGTTACTATCAGTAAACAATTAACGACAAAATCGCACTCTTTACGATTAAATGAAGCAAGCGGAGCGGCAAAATTTGAGCCAAAAAACGCGTCGAATAAAAATTTTCCAAGCCGAAAACTCGGTTGCCCTGCTGAGATTCCGTGATTTCGAGGTTTTTTGTTAATTATTATAAATTAATAATTAACGACAAAATCGCACTCTTCACTAATAAATCAATCGTGATTTCGAGGTTTTTTTTATGTATTATTATCAATAAATAATAAATTTTAACAAAATAATTAATTCTATCTCTTTCTTCTATTTCTTGGCGTAAATCAGTAATTCTGGTTGCACTTTACAATAATCTTTTAATATAATTGATTTGCTGCTAAAGTCGTCGTATCGCACCCAGTTGGTTTGCCTTTTTACTATGGCTACATTTTTACTATGGCTGTACCAATTGTTGAAGTCGATCGTTGCTCAGATTTTGCCGGTCGCCTTGTTTCATTTAATCGTGAAGAGAGCGATTTTGCCGTTATTTGTTTATCGATAGTAATAAACAAAAAACCTCGAAATCTAGGGCACTCAGCGGGACAACCGAGTTTATCGCTGGGAAAGGTCTTTTTTCGACTAGTTTTTGGCTCTGATTTTGCCGTTCGCCTAGTTTGATTTAATCGTGAAGAATACGATTTTCTCGTTAATTATTTATTAATAATAATAAACAAAAACACTCAAAATCACGGGATCTCAGCAGGGCAACCGAGTTTTCTGCTTGGAAAATTTTTTTTCGACTGGTTTTTTGGCTCTGATTTTGCCGTTCGCCTTGTTTCATTTTATCGTGAAGAGTGCAATTTTGTTGTTAATTTTTTACTGATAGTAAGAAACAAAAAACCTCGAGATCTGGGAATCTCAGCAGGGCAACTGAGTTTTCTGCTTAAAAAATTTTTTTTGACTCGTTTCTTGGCTCAGATTTTGCCGTTCGCCCTGTTTCAATTAATGGTGAAGAAATCGATTTTGCCGTTAATTGTTTATCGATAGTAATAAACAAAAAACACTGAATCTCAGCGGGGCAACCGAGTTTTTCGCTTGAAAAATTCGTTTTTTGACTCGTCTTTTGGCTGAGATCTTACTGTTCGGCTTTTTTGATTTATTCGTGAAGAGTGCGATTTTGTCGTTATTTGTTTATTAATAGTAATAGACAAAAAACATCAAAATCACTTTATCTCAACGGGGTTTTCGGTTGAAATTTTTTTTAACTCGTTTTCTGCTTGCAATTTTGCCATTCGACTTGGTTTATTAATATTAGGGAATCCGAATCTATATTCGGAAATCGATATTCGAATAAATAAATTTTCCGTTTATAAAACGAAGATTACAACATTTTCCTTACAACCTTTCGCCAGCGGCAGAGAAACGGCAAATTTTAAGCTAACTTAAATTTTTTTAAATTATTTTTTTATATATGTGACCTGCTAACCATATGAAGTTAGCAGGGCACACGTTAAAAAAAAATAAAGAGCGGCAAATTATTTTCTTTCACGATTAATTAACGGCATAAAAACGGCAAATATTTATGCCATAGCGAGATCGATTTGCAAAAGTTGACCTGCTAACTTCATGTACATCTTTTGAAGAATACAATTTTTTGATATAACGCCGCATTTCTATGTATCGGCAGGTTGAGCGGAAAAAAAGATGAAATTGAATTAAATTTTGCAGTGGTACGATTCGAGATATCGAACATTTAAGTTATTTTTATTCGTAAGACCTCGTGTATTGAGCAATTTTTGAAAATTCATAAAAAAATTACTTCCACAAAACTATTTACAAATTTGGCATCAAAAAATTGTTCACGTTCTCTTCTCTGTGGGCTAGATAACTCGAATTTTGATTATAGTACCTTTTCTGCACAGGCCGATTTTGGACAGCTTTTGAATTGTGAAATATCAAAATAGGCACTTTCGTTTGGTCAAGGTTTCAAGTTGTAACCCCGAGGCCCCAACAGAAGTCATTTTTAAGCGTCTTACGCACCGCGTATCACTCTACTACACTGTGACTGTCTCGTATCGTATCATTTCTTTGATGTGTCGGCGAAAAACCGACAATTGTGCGATCAAATGCGTTGCGTTTCTTTTCACCTATTTTGATACGTTACTATGCAAGGATTTCCTGTATCCACTGATACACAACGATGACACGATACGTGATTTTGCTACAAATGGATACCGGCCTTAAGACTTAAACAGCAAATTAATGTGTAATATTTCATTTTGACCCTTATTTGAAACTTCAAACAAATGTCAGTAATTAACTCCGTAATTTACAAACCACTTTATTAGTTTTCAAGTTTTAAAATGCCGCGGTTAACTGAACCTGATAACAGTGACGGCCTGTTTCGAAACGGAGGTTCCTGGATATGTGAGGTCTGCAAGGCGGCGGATGAAGGGTTCAGAGTTACGAAATTATGCGGCAGCAACGAAGGTATTTTTGGAGCCAAGGCATAAAGAACAACGTCTTAATTTTGCGAACCAGTTTGTCGGTAGGCCCGACAACTTTTGGAATAATGTCACATTTTCCGACGAAAAAGTCTTTCAGTCATGTCATGATGGTTCCATCCGCGTCTACCGACCTCAGAATTCGAGGTATGAAGAGAGTTATATTAAACCTACCGACCGGAGTGGACGTTTTTCCATCAATGTTTGGGCATGGATAAGTTCCCTAGGTCCCGGTGTTTGCTGGAGGATAGGAGAGCGCCTTACCGAACAGAGTTACATACGCATATTGGACAATATTATGCTGCCGTCCGTCACTATGTTGTATCCTCAGAATTTTATTTTCCAGCAAGATAATTGCTCAATTCATACATCAAGAATTATAACTAACTGGATTGATTAATGAACACAACATAAACGTGCTACCTTGGCCCTCAAAGTCGCCCGACCTAAACCCAATTGAAAATGCATGGTCGATGATTGTTAAGGCTGGGTGGGATTTTATAGAGTGAGAGGCAAATAGATGCATTTATTTTGGTTAAGTATAAATAATTAAAAAACTACATAATATCTGATTATCGAATTAGGTGCATTCACTAGCTATTATCACAGTGATAATTATAATATAAGATTTTGTCCCAATAGTTTCTTATAAATCTCTTCTGTGCGCTTGCAATGAAAATAATGTGATTTTAATAATAAAAATGCATATTTTCACTGCTAGCGCACAGAACAGGCTTATAAAAATATTTTAATTTATTTTGAACATTTTTGGGACGTTCTTTGTTAATTTGGAATTTTTTTGATAAAATAATAATACAATTTTTAATTTTGATAAGTAATAATTAGACAATTTTGAATGTCATGACACATCACATGAACCTCAAATTTTAAAGTCAGTTTTACAAAGATCAAATATAACGAAATCTGATATAAGAGTCGTGCACTTTCAAATGGCCGCCAGTATACAGTGCCGTTCAATTGAAAGTAAACGATTTTTTTAATTAATGTGAAACAGGCTTTCAGGTAATCAAAACTTGATTGTCAATTTTATTTGTCAGTTTACTAATAATTATTCTATATTTTGAAGTTTTCCTTAGAATTATTATTATTATTATTATGCCGCGCTTAAAAAATGAGAGCTGTGATGTTACTGCATAATGGATGACCATCCTGCAATGCAAGCAGTTGCAGATACTTTGAACGTGAGTAAAGGTTGCATTTACAAAATTAAGCAAAAATGGAATGCAGAAGGAACTGTTGAGTACGTCCATAGAGGGGGCCGTCAGAAACTCAGTACAAAGCTCAGTGAAAGCTCTCATAAGCGGACACTGACGGGTCCACTTTTTTTGTCCGCTTATGGGAGCTGTCCGCTTATGAGAGAACTCGATGGAAAAAGAACCAATCATATATGAACAACAAACATATAAGAGGTGTCATTTATTTTTTTTTGTAAAAAATATTTTACAAACAACATAACGATAAAATATATGACAAATATATGAACATTAAAAGAAGCCTATTTAAAAAAATCTGATATTTTTGCTTGCTTCATTTTTTTACACTTTTGTAAAAAACAATTTTGAAAATGCGATTCAATATTTTTTAAATGTTCAAAGCCAACAAAATCGTTTTTAGCAAACATTTTCAGGTTGTCAATAGCTACTAAGGCATCGGTATAGGAATTTATGGAACCAGCATTCTGCTCTTCTTCTTCTTCTTCATCACTCTCTTCCACAACTAACATATCTAGATCATTTTCACTTTCATTTTCTTTGTTTACATTTTCTTTAGTTTCATTAAATTCTTCCTCAGTTAACAATTTTTGATCCAAGTTAATGAAGTCATGATATTGGTCTTTAGATTGGTTCATTTCCTTCAAATTTTGCAGAAATTCTGCCAGAGCTGACAAGGGCAAATCATCTTCTACATCCCATTCCTTTTCTGCTACTTGAACTGCAAATTTTTTAAAGCCTGCTTTGGCAAAGCAATTTTGAATAGTGTTTGGAGTTACGCTATCCCAGGCTTTTTTAATGAAATAGAGGGCTTCCAAAACATTCACTGATTTTGAGAGCTCTGAAGCGGAGGAAACTCCGTCTATTTTTGAAAGAATTTGTTTATAAATTAGACTACGAAAAAAAAACTTAAAGTTTTGTATTATGCCCTGGTCCAAGGGCTGACACACAGACGTGGTGTTAGGGGGTAGAAATAGGATTTTAATGTTTCTTAAGTTTAACTCTTTAGGGTGTGGCCCAGCATTGTCCAGAAACAGCAAAATTTTTCGTTTTTCGAGTCCCATTCTCCTATCCATATCCAGGAGCCAGTCAGTCATTACAGTTCTTGTCATCCATGCCTTCTTGTTTGACGTCCATGTAGCAGGCAAAGTGTTAAGCGGCACATTTTTCAATGCCCGTGGTCGAGCCGCTTTTCCGATGACCAAAAGTTTTTCTTTTTCACCAACCATGTCAGCACAAAACAATATGGTCAATCTTTCCTTTGACATTTTACCTCCTATGCACTTTTCGGCTTTAAATGTTAAAGTTTTGTCTGGTAAAGCTCTAAAATATAAGCCATTGTAGATATATCCTCTGGTCTGTAACCTAATAGCATCGATGGCAATTTTTCAAAAATTGGTGCACATCTTGTTGATTAACGTCCGCTTCCTCTCCTGAGATACATTTGAAACTAACATTATGCCGCCTCCTCCATTTTCCCAGCCATCCGTCGGATGCGCTGAACTTATCGTATTTCAAGTCAGCTATTTCTTTGGCCTTAGCTTTTATTAGGGGCCCCGATATGGGAATGTGCTGGCTCCTAGCACGAACAAACCACCCAAAACAAATCTTGTCAATTTGTGCTGCATCACCTTTTTAGTTTTGTTGATTTTTTGTCCAAATTGTCACCCGATTGCCATTGTTTACGAGCTTTCCTTATGTTTAACAATCTCAGCGGCTTGTGTTTTGCTTATTTTAAATCTAAAATTATTAGGTCTAAATACATAACGCTACAATTCTTATGTCGAGATGAGAGCGTGTCGAGCATGTCGGGGAAAATTATGTTGGTCCGCGTCCGTCCGATAGAGCGTCCGCTTATGGGAGCGTATTTTACATAGGATTTAATACAAAAAAACTTGGTTCCAGAAAAATTGTCCGGTTATGAGAGATGTCCGCTTATGAGAGCTGTCCGCAAATAGAGCTTTCACCTATGGAGGAAGACGAACTCGTCCTTGACCACCTCCGACAGAATCCTTTTGATACAGCAGCGACTGCCTGCTTCGGTGTAAACCGCAAGACGACGTATCAGAGCATCTGAGCTGAAGAATTTTTCGGCTGCAAATAAAGTTGCTCTGTTGCCACGGCATAAGGAGCAGAGGTTAAACTTTGCCAACCAATTTGTCGGTGTGCCACAGGACTTTTACAGGACAAGAGCTATATAGATATATAAATCCTACAGCTCGTAGTGGTCGCTTCTCTATCAACGTGTGGGCATGGATATGTTGCCAAGGAGCAGGTGTTACTTGGAGAATCAGAGAGCGTCTTACTGGTCAAAGCTACGCTCGCATTTTGGAATATGTTATGTTACCTTCCGTTTCCATTTTATATCCATCCCGAGAACTTCACTTTCCAGCAGGAAAATATTGTTATTTCATCTTTCCTTTTTCCATATTTCAATAAAATTTATATTTCAGGATAATTCCTCTATTCACAAATCACGAGTTGTTACTGAATGGCTGAATACAAACCGTATTAACACTCTGCCTTGGCCCTCTAAGTCGCCGGATTTAAATCCGATAGAAAATGTAGGGCCACAAATGGAAAAAGACATGTATAGCAGAAATTTCCGACCAGCGAACGTAGAAGAACTGTGGTTGGCGATTGAAAATGCCTGGGAAAATATTACACGAGGATTACACCAGGACACTAATATTGTCTATGAGAGGCTTCAAAAAGTTATAAACGCGAATGGTGCTTGGACCAAATATTAATTCATAGTAATTTTCTTAAGTTCTCCGTTAGTTTGTTAATTTAATGGATTTTTTTACAAGAGACGTCAGTACCATATAGATTTTCCTTAATAAATACTGTATATAAAATGATGTCACCCTATAACTGACAGATACTTCAACCTAAAATAATTTTGATTGTGATCTGTATACAAAAGCCTGCTTCACAATGGGAAAATTTCCAAAATTTCTCATAAAAGTCGTTTACTTTCAATTGAACGGCACTGTACTTAACGATTCATGGAGTATATTGCAAGGCGAATAATTAAGTGCAATATCGGATACCTACCGTTGTAAACGCTATGAGGCTTAAAATCCATAAAAAATAAACAAACGTAATGGACTGAGCAGATACATTAAGATAAAAGTGTTGCACTGGTTTTTGTTCGGATAAATTTGCGCTGTTCTGTGTACTAGCTCGGCGGAAACTAGGTGACCCAATTTGCGAAATGAACGGCTTGACCCATTTTAATTTGCCTAATAACGATAACCCGCTCGTGTAGGTGGACGTTGATAGCGTCATAATATATTGCCCGTGTAGTTTGTTCCCAGATGGGATTTTTATTTTATATTCAATCGTATTACAATCATATTTCGCAGGAGGTATATTATACACTCCCCGGCACAAAATTCCGTCACCCTAAAATTTTGCCCAATTTTGATGTTTTATAACTTTTTTATTTTTCATCTGATTTTCATAAATCTTTTACCAGTCTGTAGATCAGTTCATTGTGTGTCTTTTTAATTATTGTAATAAGTCATACTTTTTGTCCAGGCAATATTATACAGGGGTAAATCAAAGTGTTGTTTTTTGTCGTAAACTCAAAACACCCTGTGGAAAAATTGAGGCGAATAATTTTGTTTACAAACTGTTTGCTGCCATCTTAGACGTATTGTAAACATTTTGTTTTTTGATTCATCCCATTATCTCATTTCTTCTGCGAGCAGCAAAATTTTAAATGAAACGCTGATTTCAAGCTTATTTTTATTAACAAAAACATCCACTAGGTATATCACAAAATTAATTAACAAAGACAAATTTTAATAACGTGTATGTCCTCCTCTCGCAGCAATGACAGCTTGCATTCTTCGTGGCATCGAATTAATAAGATTACTTATTCTGTCTTGAGGAATAGCCTGATATTCTTCTGTCAGCGCCAGCCGTAAGGCTTGCAAGGTTAGTGGTTGCACAGGACGGCGACGGAGTGCTCTTTTAAGAACATCCCAAAGATGTTCGATTGGGTTGAGATCCGGGCTACATGCGGGCCAGTCCAATCTTGGAAGTCCAACCTCATCCAGATATTCGCTCACTACCCGTGCAACGTGAGGTCTAGCATTATCATGCATTAATGTAAATTGGTTCCCAATGAAAGGAGCAAATGGAACAACAATTTCTTGGAGGATTTCCTCAATGTAACGGTGGGCGGTTAGTGCTCCATTTTCAACAAATACAAGGTCAGTACGTGCATCGGTAGAAATACCCGCCCAAACCATGACTGAACCACCGTAATATTGCAGTCGCTCAGATATGATGCACTCTGCATATCTTTCATTTCTACGTCTGTATACCCGTTCACAACCATCCGGCGACCTTAAACAAACCCTGGATTCATCTGTGAATAGTACGTTTCCCCACTGTTCTACAGTCCAGTCAGCATGCGCTCTTGCAAATCTCAGTCGGTGTTGTCGATGCCGAGGAAGCAATTTTGGACATACTGCTGGCCTTCGTGAATGCAATCCTGCTTCTAACAATCTTTTACGTATCGTTCTTTCACTTACACTTACTCGACGTACCATTTGCAAGTCATTTTTTAGATACACAGCAGTAGCTCGATCTCTTAAAGAACTCATAATGACAAAGTGATCATCAGCTTGAGTGGTCATTCTCCTTCTGCCAGAGCCTTGCCGCCTAATAAAGTTTCCCGTCTGTAGATACCTATTCCAAACATCACAAACTGTAGACCGCGCAATTCCCAGAGTACGGGAGACATAACTCTTATTGCGGCCATCCTCTATTAAGGCAACAATTCTACCTACGTCTGCTGTAGTTACCATGATGACAACACACTAAATTAACTGTATTGTCAAATATTCTGTCACAATAACCGAGTATTTAGCCAACGTCGATGTTTTTTAATTAAAAATGATAAAATTAACAGCGTTTCATTTAAAATTTTGCTGCTCGCAGAAGAAATGAGATAATGGGATGAATCAAAAAACAAAATGTTTACAATACGTCTCAGATGGCAGCAAACAGTTTGTAAACAAAATTATTCGCCTCAATTTTCCACAGGGTGTTTTGAGTTTACGACAAAAAACAACACTTTGATTTACCCATGTATAATATTGCCTGGACGAAAAATATGACTTATTACAATAATTAAAAAGACACACAATGAACTGATCTACAGACTGGTAAAAAATTTATGAAAATCAGATGAAAAATAAAAAAGTTATAAAACATCAAAATTGGGCAAAATTTTAGGGTGACGGAATTTTGTGCCGGGGAGTGTAGTATATTTTAAAATGAAAGAGAGTAATAGAAGGTCATTAAATAATCCTCAATAAATGTAACAGATGCTTAATGAAATTCCGCAATAGTGCAGATGCTTATAAGTAATTTCTACAAATTACAGTATAACTAAATGCAATTTATAGAAATATATAAATTCTCTAGTTCACTACCCGTACTAATCGAAATTTACAGCTGCTCGAGTTAAAACCATGTCATCTGCCATTGTCTAATGCATTTTAAACTATCGACCCAGCTCTCTCATTGTCAGTCGGCATAAGTTTGCTGTGTTTCATAGCCGGGTTTAGCGATGTTTACGTAGTGTAATAAAATTATAATGGAATTATATATAAATTATCCTAACGCAGTCAAATTAGACAAAAATAGGGCGATCGGTGGAAAAAAAATTAATTACTTCCTTTGCACTTGGGTAGACATGTCTCACTTCCCCGAGAGTGGGGGTGAGCTACAGAAGGAAGAATGGGTGTTAAAGGCACCATTTTTCGGTTTCTATATCTCGGAAACAATCACTCCTATCGGATTTTACCTCCTTACCAATTGAAACGAACTTTCGCCCTCCACATCTATCGCTGAAACACTGAATCTGATTCGCTGTCTCTGGCAATGACTTGAAGTACTTATACAAACAAGTGGCAATCTCACAACTGCCAAGTTTACCCTCAACCTCTGTCCACATGAAGCAATCACAGAAGAGCACAAGATCATATCTCGAATTGAACACTGTTGCACCAGACTTTTGTCAGACCTGGGACATATCCATATTATGTCACTTGATTTCTCTATTTTAAGATGCCGATAGAAGTTATCTTGTTGTAGCAATAAAAAGACAGTAGAACATTGAACTGATAGAAGTAAATAACTAAAAAATCGAGTCAACCAGTTGTAGTATTAAGGGGACGATATAAGACCCCGCTCGAAGCTTACGATTTCGTGACGGTGGAATTAAATCATCGAACTAGACTCCCTATAAATGTTTTCAACACTAAAAATAAATGGGTTACATTTGTTAAAAATAAGGGTGAGCCATAAGTTATTTATATATCAAGGGTATTAAGTAGATGTTTGTCCCCCGAGGCCCCCGAGTTTGTAAATTGTAAATCGGCTTAGGGCATACACAATATAGACACACATTACACGCGGAGCATACAAAATTTTATCATATTAATTTTGATATTGTATTATATTGCAGCAACTATTATTAACCTCAATTCTTCTACACATGGTTGAGCAAAAGTGAAGACTCAAGGTCATAAAACATAACTGTTTTTATTAGTTCAAATAACAGCGTAAGAAGTTGATTATTAAAAAATACATTTTATCTTATATCACTTCAGGTTTATATTGGCTATAGGCGAAATATTCGTTATTTACATAACTCCACAACACTTGACGTAAATAACTGAAGGAAGTTTACGAAATCTCACAAAACTACAGAAACCATAACTACGATAAATAAGCAAACGTAAACGCTATGGGTAAAACTGAGATATAATTATTAGTTTTAGAGTTCTGGGAATGATTAAATAAAAACGGAAAATAAACTTTTCAGTTGAGCTGTTAAACTTGTGAGTAACAACAATTTCATTAAGTACCTTCGCGGTACCTATAAAATAAAAGTAACTTGACTAGAATAATAAGATTCAACAGTGACGATATCACTGGGAAACCACAAGCAAGAAATATGTAAACATAGAGTGAACTCGTGAAAACCTTGAGTTTTGTACGTTGATGGACCAATTTACACGATTCAGTCAGTTTACCTTCTGTAAAACATAATTATTTATATAAACGCAAAACAAAAAATTCAAATAACAGGTGTGATATTCAAATAACAGGTGTGATAGGTGGTAGAAAAACTTCCACACATACGCATACCTCATTGAAAAATTCTCTACATATACACTCAGATGCACAAAATTCGAAATCATCTAAAATTTACCAAAAATTCATTTGAAAATATTTTCCTAACTATAGGTTCGATTTACATGATTTTTTGAATTGTAGGTTTGTTCGTGCGGAAAGCAGATGTGCTACTGAATTTTAAATTTTGACCATATACAAGGTGTACCAATTACATTGGATTTTTGCATAAAGTTTGCAACACTGTGGTAAGTGCAAGCAATAAAAAGATGAAAATTTTGGTACAGAACTTTAGCGTAGTCCTTTCTTAACAATTCATTTTTTAATTCATGTCAATATCTCTATTAATAGGGAAGATATGATTAATTAAAATAATGAACATGTGTCATGGTAATTTTCAATGCAATTGCCAATCGGTTTTTGCAAAGTTGCTTTGGCATCCTTGTTTTTTTTTTTTGACAAGTGTCGCTAGTGTTTCTAAGTTAATTGTTGTGATTTGGTCTGAATTATAACAAAGTAACGGTAAACAATAAAAAGTAGTAATGGTCTTAAGTGCAACTGGCGCCGCCAGAGCCATAAGGGCGGTCACAATACTATGCGGCACAAGTTCTAGGTGTTTCGAGATGTAGTATTCAAAGAGCCGTGGAACGGTTTCGAGAAACTGGAGAATACACCAGAAGAATGGGATCAGGAAGAAAAAGATGTTTTTAGCCCTAAGAATACTACGAAAGAGGGACTCAACTTGAGTTAGTGAGCGGAATGCTTTACAACATGTACGGGGTGTAGATATTAGTGTACGAACCAGCGGCGCAGCCAGAAAATATTCTTGGGGGGGCCCAGCCGCCAAAACGTACTTTTTATGCAATTTCATAAAATGCAGAATTTTTAAAATACAGACATAACACAGTCATAATCACAGAAAAAAGTCATATTTTGAGAACAGTGTTATTAAAATATAAACAAAAAATATATTAACAAATGCAGACATATAGCCAACAAAACATTAAAGAAAAAAGGTACAAACAGAGAAATAATAAATATTTCATACATAATATAATATATGTTTAGCAAACTTCACGTGGTGAATTTTTAAACATTCAAATTAAGTCGCCTTTTTATAGAGTGCGTTTCAAATTATTTTCCAAATAAAAAATGCCGCTGCGACAAAGCTCAAAAGCGATCCGACAGAGAAACCTTTGTCGGGTTGCTCGGCGCGGCATTTTTTACTTGGAAAAAAAATTTAAACCCATTATACATGACGAAAGATGACCTTCGTAATTTATTCAGTAATGTAACAGACAAAATCCGTTTTTACTAGGCGAATTGGAATGCATAAAGGTATTGTAGACGATTTTTGGGCTTGACAATCATTGGAGCGACATATTTATTATTTTTAATCGATAAACACAACGGAATTAGGGTTACATGACTAACCCATTGAAATATAGAGATTATTCAATACTTATACTTTGAAAATAGTCGCAAGTTTATTTCGTTTATCTCCAGATGGCCGTCACAGAGTATGGCGAAGAGGTGGCGAAAGGTTTGCAGAGTGCAATATTGTGCCAAGGCTCAGTTTTGGTGGTGGCTCAATTATGGTGTGGGGAGGAATTAGTCTTGAAGCTCGTACTGACTGCTGATAGGTATATTACTGACCTTTTGGAACCACATGTTGTGCCTTTTGTCCCATTTATTGGAAACAATTCCATGCTAATGCATGATAATGCCCGTCCACATGGGACAAGAAAGAATCGTTTCCGAGTATTTGGATCAGGTTGATGTTAACCGTATGGTCTTAACCAGATCTTAACCCTATCGAACATGTTTGGGACATGATAGGAACACGTGTTCGAGCCCACGTTCCTGCTCCTGTGAACCTGAGGGAGCTTAGTGCAGCTGTCGTACAAGCATGGTATGAATGTGACCAAGGTGCCATTCGTCATTTATTTGAGGGGATGCTAAGACGCATGGAAGCTGTAACTCTTGCTCGGGGAGGCAATACAAGATATTAACTGTTTTTTTAAAGTTTATTTTTGTTGTTAATTTTAAAATATTATTACATTCATTATCGAATATGTTGGTTCTTTGTTTGTGAAGTTAAAAGTTAATTATAAATTGAAAAACTACGTTATAATTTTAATTAATCATATGTTCCCTATTAATAGAGATATTGACATGAATTAAAAAATTAATTGTTAAGAAGAGACTACGCTAAAGTTCTGCAAACTTTATGCAAAAATCCAATGTAATTGGTACACCTTGTATATGGTCAAAATTTAAAATTGAGCTGAAATTCAGTAGCACATCTGCATCCCGCAAGAACAAACCTACAATTTCAAAAAAAAAATCATGTAAATCGAACCTATAGTTAGGAAAATATCTTCAAATGAATTTTTGGTAAATTTTAGATGGATCGAATTTTGTACCTCTGATTGTATTATGTATCTGAATTTGGGGCTAATTTATGTTTGAAAACATTCTACAAATATTTTTTTTAGAAATTATACTCAATCCACATTGAATGTTCCTCGCTACTGCAAATAGTGAAACAAATTCTAACATTACTCGAATTGTACGCTCAACATTCAGTAAAATAACAAAAAATAATTAAATGCTGCTTGTACAAATATTTGAACTTATTAGAAATCTGATGCTGTAACTGGTCAAATTCGAAATTGTAGATCTTGTGCATAAGAAGGTAAACAAATTATTGTTACCAATAATTTTACAATAATTGCAGAGGCAATTACAAAATAATTTTCGAAGATTAAATAAGAGTGAAAGGTCTATCTAACTCGGCCAAGAGATTTCTTATCTGACTAAATTCATCAAAGGAAAAATTTAATAACTCGTCAAAATGCTTCGGGACACCTTAATATTGTACAAGATTTATAATAACACTGTTAAACTGTCAAAAATGTATGGATTTGTACCGGGTTTCTAGAGAAATTTTATTGGCTTTCGTCTCACCTATTTAATTTTAAGATAAAGTTAAAAAAAATGCTTACAGGGCGTTAAACAAATGCCTGTCTTTTATAGTCAACTCTTATCTTGTGCACAGAGTTAACCAAACACCACGAATTTTATAGTATTATATTTGTTTTTGTCTTACGTGTCTGCTTTAAAGCCCCTTTTTCTTTTCCCTTTTTTGCAAGAAAAGAAAAAGGTTTTAGTAACATTAGAGCACGAAAAGTGGTTGTCTTATTGAATATACTAAAAGTACTAAAATCGAAGCTGTACTAAGCCCGCCATATTGAAAAATGGTGGTTGATTTTCAAATTTTTTTAAATAAATCCTTTATCATTGACATGTGAAAAAATAACAGACAAAAATGTAGGCAATAAGAACAATTTTTTTTTGTTATTAAATTTAAATTCATCAAAGGAAAAATTTAATAACTCGTCAAAATGCTTCAGGACACCTTAATATTGTATAAGATTTATAATAACACTGTTAAACTGTCAAAAATGTATGGATTTGTACCGGGTTTCTAGAGAAATTTTATTGGCTTTCGTCTCACCTATTTAATTTTAAGATAAAGTAAACAAAAATGCTTACAGGGCGTTAAACAAATGCCTGCCTTTTATAGTCAACTCTTATCTTGTGCACAAAGTTAACCAAACACCACGAATTTTATAGTGTTATAATTTTTTTTGTCTTACGTGTCTGCTTTAAAGCCCCTTTTTCTTTTCCCTTTTTTACAGGAAAAGAAAAGGTTTTAGTAACATTAGAGCACGAAAAGTGGTTATCTTATTGAATATACTAAAAGTACTAAAATTGAAGCTGTACTAAGCCCGCCATATTGAAAAATGATGGTTGATTTTCAATTTTTTTAAAATAAATCCTTTATCATTGACATGAAAAAAAAACAGACAAAAATGTAGGCAATAAGAATAATTTTTTTTGTTATTAAATTTTTTTCTCTAAATCGAGCGGTTATTGAAATGTGCGCTATCTCTTGAAATATGATATTTAGTCCACTTTTTTTATAGAAATGCTTTTTTATAGAAATAATTTCCCAGATCTAAGCGATCCCCCGCACTACATTTTTCGTAGGATGAAGGGCCAACGAGTAGCTAGTCAAGTAAGACAAAAAAAGTCAAGTAATTTTTTTTCAAGATTAATGAATTCTGAGCGCAACGTCAAGAAATTGTGTTTCTTCCATTTCCCTCTATCCCCCTTTTGAGCCTTCATTGACCGGGCTATATTCCTATGTTCGCCTATAAAGTTGAAACAAAGTACACATGGATTTTTAAAATCTTGGATGAATATTGTTTTATGGTCCGAAGCGACTCAAAATCTGTATCTCTTTTTGACGTAATACACACCCCACAAAAATTATCGCATCACCGAAAATGTTGCATAAGTTTGATGGTGTTTATCTTTAGAGTCGTTGGTCCGATATGGATGATTGTCTTTTGGATGATAGGTTGCTTCTTCCATAATCATTTTCTACTGATTTCTTAAAAAAAGGGTTTTTTTTATCAAATACCGGGTGTTACAATAATCTTGCGTTTTGTTCCGACAAATTGTAACGCCCTGTGGAGTTCATCTGCAACAGTTTTTCGTAGACGTAGACGATGTTATCATCGTTGTTCTTTTGTTATTGTTATGTTATTATTATGGTTTCTATGTTATTGCTATTATTATGTTATTAGAGTTATTAAAATTTGTTTTCGTTATTTAACAACACGTTATAGTTTCAAATTAAAAGCAGTTTTTACAAGTACAAGGCTAATTTTATATATAGTTTTTTATATAGTTTTCTATGTTCTTACGCTGTGCTAAGAATTAAATTTAGATATACCATATTAAAAAAATTATAAAGCTCCTTATAACCTATATAACCTATCGTCACTATTTTTAATTACTAATACATCTAAAAATGGAAGTTTTCCTAGTTCATATATAAACTCTACAGAAGTGAAACGACTATTTAATTTGGAAATGAAGTTTTTTACATCCGCAATAGCTTCCGCAGAAATTCATAAGCCAGGGAAGTCGGTGCGTCCAATAGTATCGTCTATTGGATCTCCAACTTACCACTTATCAAAATGGTTGACTAAGGAATTTGAAAGTTTTCCCATTGCACAGCCTAGTTTTTCAGTTAAAAATTCGAATGATTTCATTGATAAGGTCAAGAATGTTCAATTTCAGGAGGGTGAAATTTTGATTTCCTTTGATGTTTGTTCATTATTTCCGAGTGTACCAATTCCACAGACCTTGGACTATCTTGAGGATTTAGTCGAATTAAACAATTATAGAAAGGAAGTAATAGAAGAATATATAAGCCTTACAAAACTTTGTATGAAACAAAATTGCTTCCGTTTCAATGACAAGTTCTATGAACAACATGAAGGAACAGCAATGGGTAACTGTTTATCGCCTTTCATTGCTGATGTCTTCATGAGTCGATTTGAAACTGACGCAAAAGAAGAATTCGAGTATTTTCCTAGGATTTGGCTGAGATATGTGGATGACATTTTTGCCGTGTTTGACACTAATATTGCGGATGAAGAAAACTTCATTTCCAAATTAAATAGTCGTTTCACGCCTGTAAAGTTTGCGTATGAACTAGGAAATAATGGAAAACTTCCATTTTTAGATGTATTAGTAATTAAAAATAGTGACAATAGGTTATAATTTAATATATTATATAGAAAAGATACCAGTACGATCAGATATATCCCTAACGACTCTCACCACTGCTATCAACATAAAATGGCAAGTTTGAATTTTTTTGTCCATCGTTTACTGAGCTTCCCTCTCAGTAATGAGAGGTTTGAAAAAGAAAAAGTATTAATTAAAGACATAGCTGTGAGTAATGGTTATCCTAGAGATATAGTTGAAAAACTAATTAGGAAGCGTAAATTTAAGGACACACTTCGTAATTCTACGGCCTTTCATAAAGGATATAGAGACTCCAAAATATGTTTCTATCCCGTACGAACCCCGGTTTACTAGTGGTTTGAGTAAGGTCTTCAAAAACGTGGGTATAACAGCGATTCATTCGTCGAGTAATACATTACAACAACTCTTAGACAATCCAAAGGATAAAATTGTTTAAAATGAAAGGTCCGGGATTTACGAAAGTAGTTGTAATGATTGTGATCGAAAATATGTTGGACAAACGAGACGATCAATTAACACCAGATTTAAAGAGCATATGGCGCATCTAAAATATGGAAGAACAGATAAGTCTAGTGTTGCACAACATGCTTTTGACAACAATCATAGAATAGATATTAGTAATTTAAGATTAGTTAGAAATGTGACCAATAATAGACACTTGGATGCATTTGAGAGCATAGAAATTGTAAAATGTAAAAACAGTATGAATAGCGACAAGCGACCGATACCGTATAGCCCGCTTTACGCGTTGCGTGACTAATGATTTCACCAAAAATAGTATAAATAGGGTAGATTTTTAGTTTAGTTTTAATCGTCTCCGGATGATACCAACTTGGTTGCCGAAACGCGCGTCGAGCGAAGTGAAAGTGCTTTGGTGTTTGTGGAAACTACTCCGAGTGCTGTATATTCTTGATACAATCATGTTCAGGGAAATCATTATTTGCCAAATTAACGCGTTGAGTGGAAAGTGTCCCCTCTTTCCGATATATTCTCTATTGCATTAATAAAATAACAATTGATAAAGAACATACAATACAATAATTGACAATTAACATAAAGAACATTGCCTGAATTATTTCATTGACTATTAATTATTCTGTTAAAAGACAATTATTCACCATTCTAACACCATACAATTTTCATATTTTCATGTTTTCATGGTCCCATATATAATACTGTTAACTGCATTAATATCTTTCATATGATTTTGATATTTTTACAGCTTCTTGGACTCAATTAATGCATTTAATTAGGCGTAATATGCAATGGACTTAGTTAATCTATACTATTATTATATATTATATATTAGTGTATCTACTTGTGTAGATTTATACACTTAGTTTATTTTTGTTCCTATTCATGCTTTCTGTTTCTTTATTCTTGTATTTGTTTTCTTTTTTCCTTTTTATATCACCACTTGTAATTTATATGTTTTGTATTTTTCTCACTTTTGGATTGTATCAATTGGGTTCGCCTGTAGATACAATATTGTTAAGGAATAAATAAATACATATTAAAAATTGAAATGAATAGCAGACAAGAAGTAGTACCTACATGTGTAATAAAACCATTAGCATCAGCAGCCCATCGTCAAAATATGTGTTCGATATAATAGAGGCTCTCCGCCAGAGAGCAGAGTGGGGAGATAGCTGGGAATGGTGTCAGTCCACCATAATGGTGTTACGCAACCTCCATAATCACGCATGGTCTTCGGCAACCAGTTATGACATCACACAGCTGTCTAACAGGTTGCATAGCGAAGCAAAAGTGGAGACAAAAGTGGGCTAGTACTATTAAACTATTCTTAGATCGAGGTGCTTTCCTATGTCTAGCACAGGAGATGGTTGAGAAACGTTTACTTTCTTTTCAAGACTGACGACTCCTACTGCGACCTGCCACTACAAAAACACTGGCTGATTCAGTCTATCGATGGCTAAACTACAAAATCTCATATTTCATATTATTATCAAATGTTGCCAAATATCGATATTTATTAAATTGCAAAAGCTCACAAGTCTAAATTCACATTAAGTGATAGATACCGACAACTATCAAAACCTCTAAAAACTATGAGTAAATGATATTTAAACACAAATCATCATAAGTCTGACTTATTTTGCACGAATATTTGACATATGACTGACAACTTACTAGGTTGTGACTTGTGTCCAATTTGTAGCTGTTCGGTGTGGGGTGTAGTATGTTTACCAGGCTTTGTTAGAAAACCTCTTCATGCATAATCATTGTTATTTACGATTTTACATTATAGCTGTTTTTGTACATTATAGTTTTTTTGAACTTCTTAACGAAGCACAGGTTTTTTGTTAAAGATTCTTATAAAAGATTGGCAGTATATGAAAATGTGGAAGGGTCTGCATTAAAATTGAAGCTTAGTGCCATAGGAGCCACAAGATGGAAAAGTAGAAGTGATGCCACTATAAAAATATTTGGGTTTATTGACATATAGAAAAATGAGACGGTATCAGATGCAATCTTGAGAAATGTGATGTTTTCTAAATTAGTTATTTGTCACTGGATAACATTTCGAAGCCTAATGCGACATTCAACTCCAAAATAAGCGGTCAGTCAGCTGGATTACTGCAAAACCTTTTTTCTTATCAGTATTACTTGCCATGATATATTTGGACATTTTTAAAATTACAACTTCAGTGTCTGATTACTTACAAACAAAAAATTTAGATTTTGTTCAACATTTGCGACATATATCTACCGCATTAAATGGCCTGAAAGTATTACAACGAAATTTTAAAAATATATTGCAGTATTCAAAACATTTTGTTGCTGCTATTAATCTTCAATTGGAAAAAACTAATTCGGATATTTTTTTCGATGCTACTTTGCCAAAAAAAAGAGAATAAGGATTGTGAAATCAATGCCAGGTGAAACAGCTGAAGATCATTTTCGTTTAACAACATTTAACGTCATCATGGATCAAATCATAAACAGCATGAAAAGCAGATTCGCGAATCATGGATCATTTTATGGTAATTTGGAATGCTTTGATCCTCGGAGATTCCCTCAAATTAGGGAAAATATACCGACAGAGGCCTTGATTAAAATTTGTTAAATTATTCCAGACGTTGAAAAACAAAAATTGAAGGAAGAGTTAATGATGTTTGCCAAATTGTGGCCCCAGATATCAAAAAGAGATTTTGAGGATCTGTATGTTGACTGAGTTGTTGTTGATGATGCGTCATCATTAAACGTAGATGTCTACAATTTAGACATAGAAGATTCTTTTGCATCTTCTTCAGACTCTGTTACAACAAGCAAACGTTGTTCTGACAAAGGAAAATGCAATATTTGTTTTTCATGTGTGCTACAAATTTTATGTGACTATAATCTATATACCGCTGAATTTAAGCAACTTTTAACAGAATATAAATATCTTTTAACGATTGCACTAACACAAGCTTCATGTGAGCGAAGTTGTTAAAAACAAGATTGCGCAGTTATCTTATACAAGACAATTTAGAAGCTCTTTTTTGGATGTGTTGTGAGAGAAAAATCACTAGTGATATATGCCCTGAAACAATAATAGACAACCTATGTATAAAAAGCACCGAAATAAAATTACAGATATTTACAGATATAGATATTATCTATTGTTTGTGACCTTGTTTCCTTATAATATAATTACTCGTATTTTAGTTTGTAAGTGATATTTTTATTTCTTTATATTCTAGAATATATTTATATTTTTGTAGTTTTGTTGTAATCGTCGAATATTTTATGTTTTTATATATTTCTTTATATGAATTAACTTTAAATTTGTTATTATTAGTGTTGTATTCGTTGAATATTTTATGTTTTTATATATTTGTTATATGAATAAATTTTAAATTTGTACAATCTATTTTTATTGCCAATAAATAGATAATATAACGTGAAGCGGTTATACTCACAAATAATACTTAATAATGTCTTTTGTAGGGCCCTAAAAAAAATTGCCCGGACCCTTGGTAAGGTCCCAGCACGCGCCTGGTGTTTACTAGTGTTGTGTCATCAGGAAGCATCAGGAAGGTGGGTTATTATTTTAAACCTAATATTTCACTTGTGCTTACGATATTTCTTACAGTGAACGTAGACCTGTATGTCATGCACAGGCTACAGATGAAAATAATATCTTCGAAAGGAGTGATAATAATTTGCCTGTGAACAAACATGACGATGTTAATTTTAACTTAGATGTTGCAATAACTAGTGGTGAATATTCAGTAACTGAAATGCATCAATATCCAGTGGGGCCAGTGGAATTTTCAGAAGGAAAATTCAATATTTTGAATGAGTCTTATATTGATTATAAATGAGAGAGAAAGTCAAGAAGACCCCAAAACAAAAACTGATAGACCTATTAAAGTTATAACTCCTACCTGGGCAAATTCAGACTATGAGGACAGCGAAGATAGTTATAAACCATCAGAAACTGAAAGCGATAGTTTCGAGGAACCGGAGAATGAATCAGAGACTAAGCCAAATGAAAAGGAAGCAGAAGCTGCAGAACAACCGAGAAGAAAGGGAGCCAAAAGTTAAATGTTTATGTTATGTCTTGGACACGTAATGAAAATAAACTAAACAGAATGAAAGGGAAGAAACACCTTCTGTAAAATTAGATAAGGATAGTAAGAAGTATGAACCTGTAGAGAAAGCTGAAAGAAAAATGGGACCACCTTGTAACTGCAAGATGTCTGTTAAGTCAACAAAATTTTACTGCAGAGAATTTAGTGAAAGAGATAGAAATAATTTTTTGAACTTTTTTGGGAAAATAATTAAATTTAAATTATTTCACCATGGTATTGGATAGAGCTCTATACTTGGCTATTTGACCACGTAAGTTGAATTTGATTATTTCTAGACAATCCTCTGAGCTATAGAATTGTCGTCACTCCTTGAAACACGGCACACGAAACGATTAACGGTTGCTTATATCGAAAGCGAATAACAACTAACAACGAAAGTATACATGTATATATACTCTTTAAATGCATAACAGCAAATGAATAAATTATTTGGCATTTCGCTTTCATCAGGTATCCCACTTTACGCCGCTTTCGATATCTATTAACTACTCATTGTAAACAAATAGAAACAGATTCACTTTTTGAACAGTGCTGTTTTATTTACTGGCTTACTTTCATTTGTTTTATTAACGGCGTGGCAATTAGAACATCCAGTATTCACTTCTTATCCAATAGCTCAACTCTACCGAAATTTTAATACCCTTTTAGTTGAATAGAAGACACTCCCGTGTTATTACAAAAACATCAAACGAGCTTACCGATTATAAAACCTAGTTTCGGCAAACGATTTAGCTGGAACTACTTTAAAAAGTTTGCTAGTAATTTGTCCTTGAGCGGAGTTTAATGCTTTAACTGTTATAAAAAGAATGGCATTTGGTGAATAATAAGAACATTAATGCCCGGGGCTTTCCAAACTACATGACATGACTTTAAACCCTTTTACAATTGTTGGGTAAACTGCGGGGTGGTAATTTTTGGGTAAAAATATGTATTTTTTATCCTCGATTATTTTTATAATAAAGGATTTACTATCAAGCTATCAGCAAATCAGAATCACCAAAAATCAACTTAGATAAATTACTAAACTATCGGACATGGCGCACCTAGATTTTGTCCCAAATTTGATGTTCAATAACTTTTAAACCAGCCTATCGATTTTGATAACTTTTTTTGTTTGAAAGGGCGATTCTTGCGGATGACTATTTTGTAATTGGCTTTCCATAAAAAAAATATTTTTTAATATGTACAGCCTTTAAAAACCGATTATGATTTTGACACGAAATTTGAATGTCGCTGTGGAGTGAAATTTTATTTGTATTGAATTCTTAGGTTGGTCACGGTGTTTACCATTCTTTTTTCAATATTCTCTTTTTTGAATCACCTCTCTAGTCCCTTGAGCAACGAAGATGCGATATTTTAGATGAAACGGTGTTATTAAGTTTCATATTTAACAAGGAGATTATGGTAACGGTTAACACTGAAACGTCAAAAGATTCAGTTGAAATTCTCGTGAAAAAAAAAAATTCAGTTAACGTTCTAAAAGAAAATGCCAGTGCAAATTAGTCCACTTCAAGTAGCTAGAGTTGTGGCTTTGGTAGAAGATGGAAGGAGTCAAAGATATGCAGCTCGTATTGTTGGTCTACCAGAAACAACTGTCCGAAGAGCGATCCAGCGTTACCGAGAAACGGGCCAATACAGCAGACGTCCAGGTTCGGGTATATGCAAAATATTGACGATCGATTTATTGATCTGCAAATATCGAGGAATCTCTATCAAACAGCTGTGATCACAAATCGAAATTTAAGACACGCACGAGGAACAGTTGTGTCAGATCGAACAATTTGTCGGAGATTCAGGAGTCTCGGTTTTATCGCAAGAAGACCTGCTATTGGAATGCGATTACTTCGACGACATCGAGTAGCTCGTTTGGATTTTCATACCTGACAATTGTCTCGAGTCATGATACCTGATCCCTGTCAAAATGTCAATGCGCCAATGTATTCCTTGACCGAATATAATAATTTTTTATTCTTGACATTTTTTTTCAAAAGTCGACCGTTTTCGAGGAAAAATTCAATGAAATTTTGCACTATTTAAAATGCACTTTCGCCCGTTCATGGGTTAATTTACTCTAGTTTGGAGCCAGCAGCTTACTAACGTTAGTTTGGTGGCTACTGATTTAGCTACGTTAGTTTGGGGCTCACATTCTGGGGCCGGATGGAAACTCTTATTGTTATTAGAAAATACAATGGACAAATTTTCCAAAGTGTCAGGAAAACATCTGCAAAAAATATTAACCATAATCTACGACCAATTTTGAAACTTTTTTCCCTCTTTACATTTTTCGAAATACCAATAGACGTATTAATACAAGAGACAGAATTGTTTACATTTTTGGCCGATACAAGATCTTTGAAGTCTTTGAATACCGTAAGAGATGTTCAAATACTTTGACAATTTCAACGAATCTGATTCATTTTAAGACTAAAATGTTATTTAAAACAGCTTCTTGGCAAAAGTAATCTATTGTATTGCCTTATTGCGTTAATAATATATGGTGAAAACCATAGACCATAGACATAGCCTTGAGATATAAATCTCAACACCGGCAACGTCGTTTGATGAATTTTACTCGAGTTTTACTACAACAATGGAAAGAAATTTGCGAGGTTGCCGCAACCTCTTGTACTTTTGTTTTCCTAAGTGGATTATACGAATTTTTGTATTTATTGCGATTCAGGTGAACAATAAGTGTGTAACTATGGTGCATTCTTGTATAGTTTGTGAAAGGGTGGATTATTTAAGTCCGGAAAATGTTACTTTTCATCGGTAAGTAATGTAAGTATTTTTAAGGTTACCACAAGTTTCAACGGCTTGGCTTGGCCAGGGGCGGCGTTGAAACTAAAAATGAACTTTTTATATTGCTGCAATAATTAATCAATAATTATTTCATTAATTTTTATTATGTAATTTATATGGTACATAATCAGTACATAATGTGCGATATTTAAAATTATTCTTATTCGGGTGATGCAAAATACCATTTTCATCTCCATCTATGTATGTTGATGAACTACTGAATGACTACCATATTAAATTGGTCAAGTTGGTATTGAAAATATTTTTCAAAATATCTATTTATTATGAAATAAAAAAAATTAGAAAACAATAGGCGAAATAGACTAAGAAGTTTGAATACAAAACTCATATTATTTAGGAATTAACAGATTCAATAATTATAGTAGGGTGATCAACAAAGTTTGATTTACTGTGTTGTTTGTACACTACGCAACTTATTTAACGCACAACCAAAAAGTTAACTCAAATTTGACGTTATGTATTTTCGACAATTTTTGTTCGTTTTGGTCGATTTTTTTTCAAATTGTAGGTTTTTCTCTTAGGAATATCACTGTCTTAGTTGTTTTGGTAAAACGAATGATTTTGATATTATACCAGGTGCTATAAAAATGTTACGTTTTTTTCCGAAATTTTAAAACGTCCTGTGGGCTATACAAGGTATTGCAAGTTATTGCAATTATAGCCAATTTAAAGCCTCCTGTTTTTTCTACATTTTCTTTTTTCTTTCATTTGTTTATCTCTGTTACTTCATGAAATACACCATTTTGAAACACCATATGCTTTTATTCACATGAAATGCATTTATCGGACAACTCAAACAGCTAGCAAGCTATGGAAATCGAAGATTACACGTCATAAACTGACAACTGTGTCATTAGTTTTTTGTTGACAATCCAGCAATAATTAGTGAATAATGGAACGCCAAACCAGAAATTTAACTCGTGATGAATGTGTTGAGGCAGCTACATTACATGGTGAAGGGTGGAGTTACAACCGCATAGCTGGAAGGTTGGGAGTGTCTCACACAACTATAGCGAAAGCAATTCAAAGGTACGCAGAAACAGGAAAACATTCCAGACGGGCCGGTCAAGGTAGATCTCGTGTTACCTCTGCTATCCAGGATCGCTTTTTAAGAGTAAATGCTGTAAGACAACGATTTATAACTGCAACACATTTAAGAGCACAACTTCAAGACGCAGGTGGTCCACTCATATGCGTTCAAACTGTACGCCGACGACTGAGGGAGGCAAATTTAAGACCCAGGATTGCTGCTCGAGGACCCGCATTAACAGTAGATCATCGAAGAGCCAGATTGAAGTTTGCCAATGAGCATGTTAATTGGATGGAAGCAGATTGGGAACGTATTCTTTGGACTGATGAGTCAAGGTTCAGTTTGTATAATTGTGACAGACGTAATCGCGTCTACCGAAGACCCGATGAGCGATACAGTCAATGCAATTTTTTGCACACAACTTTATATGGAGGTGGATCCGTCATGGTGTGGGGCGGAATATCTTTGACTGGGCGAACGGACTTGGTAACTGTGAATGGAAATCTCAATTCTGACAGATACATCACAGACATTCTTGAAGCACATGTTTTGCCTTATGCCCCCTATCTAGGACCCAATTTTTTACTTATGCAAGACAATGCGCGTCCCCACACGAGTCTTATCGTGAGAAATTATCTTGAAGAAGTAGGAATTGATCACATAGACTGGCCAGCCCGTAGCCCCGAGCTTAACCCCATTGAACATGTTTAGGATTTTATCGGTCGGCGGTTACGAAGTGAGGGACGACAACCCCAAAATTTACAAGAATTGGAAGGACGCCTAGTCGAATTATGGAATGGCCTAGATCAGAACCTAATCAGAACTTTGGTTTTAAGTATGAACCAAAGATGTCGGGAGGTCATTCGCGGAAGGGGTGGAAACACCAGATACTAATTCTCTATTTACTTTTGTTTTGTTTCCTGTTATTCGTTGTTTTATTGAATAAAGCAATCCATTTTTCTAGGTATGTTTTTTGAGTTTTTGTCCTTTTAAGACCTTTTTCTCTTCAAAAACACCTTGCATCTCTCAATAAATTATAATATATCAAGGAAAACAGAACGCAAAATGAGGCATTGAACCAGTATAATGAGTAATAAATAATGAGCACTTGACAAAAAAGAAAGTTAATAAATTTAATAAAATCACGTCAACTCAAAAATTGGATATTTTATGAAGTAACAGAGATAAACAAATGAATAAAAAAAGAAAATGTAAAAAAAACATGAGGCTTTAAATTGGCTATAATTGCAGTAACTTGCAATACCTTGTATAGCCCACAGGACGTTTTGAAATTTCGGAAAAAAACATAACATTTTTATAGCACCTGGTATAATATCAAAATCATTCGTTTTACCAAAACAACTAAGACAGTGATATTCCTAAGAGAAAAACCTACAATTTGAAAAAAAATCGACCAAAACGAACAAAAATTGTCGAAAATACATAACGTCAAATTTGAGTTAACTTTTTGGTTGTGCGTTAAATAAGTTGCGCAGTGTATATATGACATGAAGTTTGTAAATTTTAGAAACTTGTGATTTTTTTTTAAAGAACTGTCTTTAATATGTTCAGTCTATAGAATTTGAAAAAAATGTTGCTTTTATTTTATTATTTATATTTATAGTAGTTCATGCTGACTTTAGTATGATGTACATTTATGAATTTTGTAAATCCCAAAAGTATGTTGAGATTTTATTTGTTATAGTATTTTCTTATGTTATTCTAATGAAAAATCTAGACGTTTTTCCATTTTTTAGTTTAAATACAGCACTCATATTATTAGGATTGTTGCATTTATAATAGGTCGAGTAATAGCTTTACGTTATAATAAATTAATTTACATGTATCATTAAAATTCTTAAATATATGATGTCATTTTATTATATGACAAATGTAAGCAATTTTGACACAAATGTTGTATTCCTCCTAAACACCATGTTCACATTCCAGAAGAAGGTGATGACACCTGTCTATGTCACTATATATGCTACAATACAGAAAATGATGAGATTTCAGAGAACAGAGACACCGACATTGAAAATGAACAATGTGAATTTGACGATGAAAAAATTTAAAACGAGGAGGAAGAGAAAGAATAAATAGACAGACTTATGAGTTGTTTCAACAAACACGCAAGGAAAATTTTTACTAAGTGGTCAGACACCTATTAAAGTGTATTTTTTTATAGAATTTAAATTATTTACAATGTATCCAATAACTAATATTAAACCGTCCACTAACCAACAAATACGTCCGATAACTGTACTTTTTGCATTAAAATTATAAATAAATTTCTACAAAACACATGACAAAGTTTTATTGCAGTTATCAACTATTATCTTAATGTACACGAATTAAACTATGCTCTGAATGTTTTCTATTTTCATTTGATTTATTGCAACGTTCGGATACAGGGTATTAAGTATTTTTCTTATGTAACTATGCAGTCTACCCTAACTCATTCATTAAAGATAAGTAGACACGCCACTGGATGAGCTTTGATCACACAAGCGGCGTTCTCCATTTTCTCTCTCGCACTCATTGCAGTTTTTATAGCGCAGAAATAGCGCGTATTTCGTGAGTAAGAAGTTGGCAAAGTTTCCGGTAAACTGTTAGTTTTTTGATATTCCACAAAGGAACATTTTTGCCTACCCTGAAAGCTTTGAATTTGAAGATCTAGTAACGATGATCAGCAGTTTCGGAGTCCTCCGCTACACTGGGAGCTCAGGACAATTGTTTCGTTTAACGGTGTCGATGTAAAAATGCGACGTTCCCAAAAGAAAATTGATTTTTCTCCTTCAAGTGAAATGGACCTGATGCCCTATTTTATAGTGCGTTTGAATTAGCGTTAAGGGGTCACGATGAAAAGGAAGGTTCAGCAAATAGGGGCATATTTAAGGAACTGCTAAATTTTAGCGCCGAATTGGATAAAGACTTAAAAAACATATTCAAAGCTCGAGTGTTTTTAAGGGTACCTCAAAGATCATCCAAAATGAACTGTTAGAAATTCATCATGAGGAAGTTAAGAAAGAAATAGAAAATTTCCCTTTTGTTGCAGTCATAACCGACGAAACGCGGACGTACGTAGCTTGCGAATTTCAGTTGGTTGTAATTTTTAGATATTTATGTGCGATTTTAAGGGCGACCTGTTGAGAGATTTTGGAGGTTTTACGTGCTCGACGGACACGACGCCAAATCAATTGCTGAATGCATCTTAAATATTTTAAATCCCTTATTAAAAAACAATCCGCACAAATTAGTAGCTCAAAGCTATGATGGTGCATCTGTCATGAGTGGCGGATACCCTCTAGCAAATTTCGTACACTGCTATGCACATCAGAGGAATTTAATTATGACAAGTGCATGTTCTATCAATAAGCAGGCTAGGGTTTTCTTTCCAACTTATCTGATTTGTGCTCTTTTTTTCTGTTTGTCCCCAAAGAACAACAATTTTAGATGAAGTGGTTAGTCGCAGATTACCAAGATCTTCCCAAATTCGATGGAATTTTCACTCCCGAGGTGTTCACATTGTTTATGAAAACAGAACTGATCTTATTACTGTTATGGACATCATTACATTACATTACATTACATTTCACGAGATTCATCATCTATTAATCAAGCCAATGGGTACAAATTAAAGCTGCAAAATAAGGATTTTGTATTTTGGTTATCCCTTTTTCATAAAATAATGCCACATGTAGAAATCGTTTTTAATCAGATACAACAAGTATGTACCGATTCTGTCAAAGTAAAAAATGATTTGCAAAATTTTGAGGCAGCAATTCAATCTATACGGGAGCAAATGGACAGCATCATCGACAACATCGAAAAACAGATAAACTTATCACAGACAGAAACTTATGAACCACCAAGAAAAAATGGGCAACCAAGTTGGCATCATCCGGAGACGATTAAAACTACAAAATCTACCACATTTATACTATTTTCATGGTGACGTCACTAATGATATCACCGTGAAATTTACGCATGACCAATCACGCTTCAATGATCGGTTGCTAAGCAATACTTTTACATTTTACAATTTCTATGCTCTCAAATGCATCCCACTGTCTATTATTGGTCACATTTCTAACTAATCTTAAATTACTAATATCTATTCTATGATTGTTGTCAAAAGCATGTTGTGCAACACTTATCTGTTCTTCCATATTTTAGATGAGCCATATGCTCTTTAAATCTGGAGTTAAATGATCGTCTCGTTTGTCCAACATATTTTCGATCACAATCATTACAACTAATTTCGTAAATCCCAGACCTTTCATTTGGAACAATTTTCCTTTGGATTGTCTTAAAATTGTTGTAATTTATTACTCTACGAATGAATTGCTGTTATACCCACGTTTTTCAAGACCTTACTCAAACCACGAGTAAACTAGGGTTCGTACGGGATGGATACATATTTTGGAGTCTCTATATCCTTTTGAGAGGTCGTAGAATTACGAAGTGTGTCCTTAAATAATTTAGATTATGAACAATGGTGCGAATTTCAGAGGAACATGTTTTTATCAATCAACGCGAAATTTATCAAAAAAATGTCTTCACAAAATAAAAAATTAAAAAAATTGACTACTAATGTTCCTCGGAAGGTCGTTAACATTGTGGAAAATCACTCGCCACACTCTTTTGATAAAGAAGAACTTGACCTTCTAAACAAGGGTTTAAATTTGTAAAAAAGTATTTGCTGTAGCCCATTCTGATGAGATTTTGGATGATGTCGTGGCAGGGATTGAAAGATCAATTCAATATCTGCCTGATTCATCCAAGGGTCACTCCAGAGTGGCTTGCAGGAACCAAATTTCTAAAAATATAATGAATAACGTAGACAATAGAAAGTCATTCTCAAAGAATCCTAGAAAGACTATCAAAAGATTGCTCGAGAAAGACGCAGACGTTTTTATTTAAACGCAGATAAAGGTAATAAGGTTGTTATTTTAGATAAAGAGGACTATTATGAACGGGTAAACAACCTAATTAGTAATGGTCCTTATAAAGAACTTACTAGAAACCCTTTACCAAGAATGACCACTGAAATAAAAAATGTCCTCAAATCATGTAACAAACTTATTACTCCACCTGTTAAGAATAGGTTACGTGTATCAACCCTACTGTACCTAGATTGTATTGTCTACCAAAAATTCATAAGCCAGGGAAGTCGGTGCGTACAATAGTATCGTCTATTGGATCTCCGACTTACCACTTACCAAAATGGTTGACTAAGGAATTTGAAAGTTTGCCCATTGCACAGCCTAGTTTTTCAGTTAAAAATTCGAATGATTTCATTGATAAGGTCAAGAATATTCAATTGCAAGAGGGTGAAATTTTGATTTCCTTTGAAGTTAGTTCATTATTTCCGAGTGTACCAATTCCACAGACCTTGGACTATCTTGAGGTTTTACTCGAATTAAGCAACTATAGAAAAGAAGTAATAGAAGAATATATAAATCTTACAAAACTTTGTATGAAACAACATTGCTTCCGTTTCAATGACAAGTTCTATGAACAACATGAAGAAACCGCAATGGGTAACTGTTTATCGCCTTTCATTGCTAATGTCTTCATGAGTCGCAGATATTGGCAGGCAGATATTGAATTGAACTTTCAATCCCTGCCACGACATCATCCAAAATCTCATCAGAATGGGCTACAGCAAAGTTTAAACCCTTGTTTAGAAGGTCAAGTTCTTCTTTATCAAAAGAGTGTGACGAGTGATTTTCCACAATGTTAACGACCTTCCGGTGAACATTAGTAGTCAATTTTTTTAATTTTTTATTTTGTGAAGACATTTTTTTGATAAATTTCGCGTTGTTTGATAAAAACATGTTCCTCTGAAATTCGCACCATTGTTCATAATCTAAATTAATTAAGGACACACTTCGTAATTCTACGACCTTTCAAAAGGATATAAACTCCAAAATATGTATCCATCCCGTACGAACCCCGGTTTACTCGTGGTTTGAGTAAGGTTTTCAAAAACGTGGGTATAACAGCGATTCATTCGTCGAGTAATAAATTACAACAACTTTTAGACAATCCAAGGGATAAAATTGTTCCAAACGAAAGGTCTGGGATTTACGAAATTAGTTGTAATGATTGTGATCGAAAATATGTTGGACAAACGACACGATCAATTAACACCAGATTTAAAGAGCATATGGCTCATCTAAAATATGAAAGAACAGATAAGTCTAGTGTTGCACAACATGCTTTTGACAACAATCATAGAATAGGTATTAGTAATTAATTAGATTAGGATTAGTTAGAAATGTGACCAATAATAGACAGTTGGATGCATTTGAGAGCATAGAAATTGTAAAATGTAAAAGTAGTATGAATAGCGACAAGGGACCTATACCGTATAGCCCGCTTTACGCGTTGCTTAGCAACCGATCATTGAAGCGTGATTAGTCACGCGAAAATTTCACGATGATATCATTAGTGACGTCACCGTGAAAATAGTATAAATATGGTAGATTTTGTAGTTTAAGATTAGTTTTAATTGTCTCCGGATGATGCCAACTTGGTTGGCGAAACGCGTGTCGAGCGAAGTGAAAGTGTTTTGGTGTTTGTGGAAACTACTCCGAGTGTTATAGTTACATCAAAGGTTGCCGCCCTATCCAGTAAATTCTGAAGTGCCAAGAAAACGCGTGACCTTGAAAATTTTAAAAATTTTCGCACTTCATTATGTGTCTTTGCCAGTTTTGGCACTGCATGTTTAAATTGGCCCGAGCTGCCAATATATAGAAAGGCTCTAACCCCCGTACCATGCCAAGGAGGGGATCCGAACTCCTAATGATGTTGCAGGCTCCAGTCAACGCTATTCTATCATGGAGACACTCCAAACTCAAGAGTCTACGGTCTCCTTGTTGACTGGGGAGATATAACCATGGAACGGACGAATTAGGATGCAAGCTTCGACAGAGGTGCATCCTCTTGCGTGTACTTATGTCAAGTTGACGCAGCTTCTCTTGTGTCCATTACTACTCCAAAGGAGTAGATGACGATCGGAACAGCAAGCATATTTGTTGCAAGAACCTTGTCCTTCCCCGACAGTTCTGAAGACCAGACCTGTCGGAGACGGTGCTTGTACTTGCTGCGGAGAGTGTTTTTTACGACTGGGTTTTCATCGCATCAATATATTCGTTAATCGGCTCAAAATTAATGACTTCATTAATTGAGTCGATGTACTTTTTCCTTGCATTCATGTTCACTTTTGGTTCGGTGTATAAAAAACATATTAAATATGAGGGTTTTAGTTTTATATGGCAAAGGGAATTTAGCAGGCATGCGTTCGCTATTTTCGCCTCTGCACACAAAATCTCATTTTTAGTATGATTGTGAAGATGGAATGCGGCAATCAACGCCCTAGAATTGATATATACCCACAATGAATAGGCCATCATTAGGTGAAGCAATGTTTAAGGAAAGTTATTAATAAATTCCTTCGGTATTATTCAAGCACTGATCTACGTTTATTTCTCAATAAATCACGCCCATTATTTACGCCTTATTACAGTTCTATTGCTTTGTTAATAAAACTTACATTTAACTGTAATGCATTGACAATAATTCGATCGAATCACTTTTGTAGACCGTCGGCAGCGACTATTGCAGCCATGCTTTGAATTAATTAAATAATTAATTAATCAATTCCATAAACCTACTTTTCGTTTCGTAGTTCATGCAAATTCTATAAAAGAAGAAACTGTTGCCCAACAGCACTGTTGCAACTCGAATGAGTAATGGGTTTACATTTTCATAATGTTCATAATCTTTTTAAATTTTTCCATTGTTAGAATGTTAAACATTATAAACTATTGTCGTTTATAGTTCTTGTGCTCTTGATCATTAGTTTATGTTGTAATCTATAATGTATGTTGTGTCGGCCGACCAAAGACAAGTGACTAATTTTAATAATAAGTAATATATCAAATAAAATAATATGTATAATAGTCGCTCTCTGATTTGACTAAAAGTGAGATCTGATTAAAAATATTAATCCAGTCTGCGTAGGGACCAAAAAAGGCCTTTGGCCTGAAAAAGGTGGAGGAGCAACAATTTTTAAATATGTTGTTCAGTTCTGGGCCTTGAAAAAATGCAAATTTTCTTGACCTTGGATATATATATATATATATATATATATATATATATATATATATATATATATATATATATATATATATATATATATATATATATATATATATCCAAGGTCAAGAAAATTATATATAATATATAATATAATATATATATATATATATATATATATATATATATATATATATATATATATATATATATATATATATATATATATATATATATATATATATATATATATATATATATATATATATATATATATATATTAGCTTTGAAAATCTTTGCTATTCGTATTTGTTTTTTGAAAAGTAATCTTGGGTTTGTAGCATTTCATTACATAGAAATAAGCAAATAGACGAATAAGGAGGAAAACACACTTACCAGTGCTATATCTGGACACACATACGGAAATGAACCACTATACACACGAAAACGAACCACTTAGAAGTTGTACAAGTTCTTTCACCTTTCTTGAGGATCTTCAGAGCAGTATACGATTTATTTCATTGATCATTTATACTTGAATTTAAAATATTAATACTTCAACACTTGCAGTGACGTTTTATGACATTAGTTTTTGACGGAACTCAAATTCTTAGAATACACAAACCTAGTCTACTATTTATATTTGTTCTATTTGAACATATTATATATAAAAGCATTAGGCATACAGTTATCCATAAGATGTTAAACTTTAAAATGCATAAAATCTTGTTGAACCTATTGAAAAACAACTACTTTTTCCAACTATATATATAAAATTATATATATATATATATATATATATATATATATATATATATATATATATATATATATATATATATATATATATATATGTATATATATATAATATGTATGTATATGTACAGGGTAAGTCTCTTAAGATTGACACCCCCCTTATCTCACTTATCCTTTGCCGATTTAACTCATTGAAAAAAGGAGGGGACGTGGTTTTTGATGAATTTTTATAATCTGAGCACGGATATTAAAAATCTCGTAAGATATACAGGGTGGAAAATAAAACATGATTTTTTTAATTGGAATACCCCGTATATTTTTATACCAAAATAATGTCCTTAATTTTCTGAATCCAAAAATGTGTAATTGTTATATAATCACTCCACCTGTTCGAGAGATATTACTAAAAACTTATCACGTTACGGGTGTCAATTATAAAATAAGAACATCAAGATACCTTTGGAAACAATGCATATTTGCATTGTTTATTTGTTGACAGATGTCATCCAGTTTTTTGTGAGACTTTTAACTCATTCATATTATTAAAAACCCCAGTTTCGTATATATCTTGTTTTATCGTACCCCCCAGAGAAAAAAATCCATAGGTGTTAAGTCCGGACTTTTAACGGGCCAATGTATAACACCGTGCCTTCCTATCCAAATAGGATATTTTCTGTTTAGGTATTTGGTGACGTTCCTTGCAGAGTGTGGTGGTGCTCCATCCTGCTGCCAAATAACAGATCTGTTGTCCACTAAATTAATATTATCTAAATAATTTTCAACTGGATGATGAAGAATATCCACATAACGTTGTGCATTTAAGGGCCCATTTATAAATACAGGACCGACAATAGCATCCTTGAGGATGTCACACCACACGTTTACAGTTTGGTATCCTTGTTTTTTATTTTTTTGACAATATGTGGATTTTCCGCTGCCCAGTAATGTGCATTTTTTCTGTTAAAAATTCCCGCAGTAGAAAAACTGCTTTCGCCAGACCAAAAGACATGACTTAGAAACTCATCATCTTCCTCTATTCTATCAAGTATGTCTCTGCAGAAAGTTAACCTGTCTTGAAGGTTGTTGTCGTCTAAATATTGAACGGGCAAAATACTATATGGTTTAAAATTATGGCGATGTAATATTTTTATCACACTTCTTTGTGATATATCAAATTCTATTGCTGCGGCATAGGATGATTTGGATGGATTTTCAGCAAAATATAATAACGCGTTGAGTTCTGTGTCTTCTCCTGTTTTTGTTCTTCGCCTTTCCCTTTTCTTGTCTCTCAGAGATTCGGTATTGCTAAACTTTGTATAAATGTTTTTAAAACTATTTTTGGAAGGAGGTAGCCTTTCTCGAAATAACCTAACTCGGGAGTATCCCTCCGAGCAAGAGACTTATTCTTGTTGCACTGAATATAAATTTCAAGTAACTCTTTTCGCTCTTCCAATGAATATACCATTTTCAAAATAACTTGCTTCTTTACGAACACTACGTATTTTTTACGCTAATATCTAAGAGAGTGAACTACTATCTCACAAAAAACTGGATGACATCTGTCAACAAATAAACAATGCAAATATGCATTGTTTCCAGAAGTATCTTGATGTTCTTATTTTATAATTGACACCCGTAATGTGAAAAGTTTTTAGTAATATCTCACGAACAGGTGGAGTGATTATATAACAGTTACACATTTTTGGATTCAGAAAATTAAGGATATTATTTTGGTCTTAAAATATATGGGGTGTTCCATTTAAAAAAATCATGTTTTATTTTCCACCCTGTATATTTTACGAGATTTTTAATATCTGTTCTCAGTTTATAAAAATTCATCAAAAACCGTGTCTACTCCTTTTTTGAATGAGTTAAATCCGCAAAGGATAAGTGAGATAAGGAGGGTGTCAATCTTAAGAGACTTACCCTGTACATTATATTGCTGCATTTTTAACACGTGTCCCCAAATTTTTTAAACATTATTACTGGCGACACGTAAATTGTTTTGCATTTCTGTCATGTCAGTCATTATGACAAAGGTCTAAATTGGATCTTCCAAAAATTTCAATTTAGTCAATTCAATTTCAATAATTATATAAATATAAAAAATAAATAACGTAAATACCTACTTAATAAAAACAAGTAAATACTTCCGCAGTAGGCACTTGAGGTTCTTCATTGTTATTTATTTTTACCTATAAAATATTTTCGGGTTTCACTGGACGTTAAACATCAATTAAGTAACACGTAATATTTCTGTGAAGTTCCAGTCTCGTGGATAATGCAACAGACAAGTAAAACCTTGGGCCCCGTTCCGCTGCGATGATAGCGCACGCTGGGAATAACGGTTCTTCTCCGTCCATTCGTCACAGACAAGAATTTTAATCCAACTACTCGTATAGACAGATAGACACACATACAGAAATGTAGCCATCGTCTTTGTGTTGGGATGTACACAGCGTATGCTCGGCATATTCTTCCGCTTTCAATGACCCATAGACCTAATGCACTTGGGATTATTTTCCTGTCTGCCGTCCCAGCAGATAGTGCGCCTTCCACAGCGGGACTAAGTGTTTTTTTGTATGATTAATTCGAGAGGAATCGTGGTGATCTCCGATCTCGACAGATTCCATTTTGCAACAGACTTTCTCTATGACATGTTTCTCTTGTACTATTGTACCTACCAATGGTCTGTTTCTCACATGATAAAATCGCCGACATCAAAGAAACCTAACTAAATTATTGAAAGACAGAATATTATTCAACGAGCAATCAATCAGAGACAGCCCTTGTTAAGGCAGAATGACGCTTACAAGCCAAATGCGATAATTGCCATTAATTGCAAGTCGAATACTAGAATTGCCCATGGCTATTGTACTATTTTTTATCTTGAACGACTTACCTTTTCTAATGCGTTTTTGGGAGATATTTAAAGAAATCTGTTTTAAAACGCCAATGTTACAGTTGACCCGATTCGGTGGTCATATATCGCTCCATTGTTTTTAGTTCTAAGTACAAATATTCGGGAAAATATTTATGAATGTACGTTGCCATGGTAACATCTGCAAATCAAGTGTTGTAGAAATATTATCAGCAGCCATTTAGCACACTTGGCGATGCCTAGCCGTGTCCTGCACCAATATGCCAATATGCCTATCATAGCCTAGGTCTCGCCTACAGCACCTAGAGCTATGACCTTGAATTCTCCTTGATACGTGGATACGTTAAACGCGATTCTCCTGGATACGTTAAACGCGAAACAGCAGTCCGTGAGTTATTGAACACACTTATCGATGCCTAACCGTATCCTGCACCACGTTAATATGCCAATCATAGCCTAGCTCTCGCCTACAGCACCTAGAGCTATGACCTTGAATTCTCCTTGGTACGTGGATGCCTCCTACACGATAGAAGAGACGTATACTGGCGGCCATTTGAAAGTGCACGACTCTTATATCAGATTTCGTTACATTTGATCTTTGTAAAACTGACTTTGAAATTTGAGGTTCATATGATGTGTCATAATGACATTCACAATTGTCTAATTATTACTTATCAAAATAAAAAAGTGTATTATTATTTTATCAAAAAAATTCCAAATTAACAAAGAACGTCCCAAAAATGTTCAAAATAAACTAAATTATAAAAATTAAGTAACTTAAAACTACAAAACTCCAACGCGAGTATGCCTATATAAAATTAATATTTCGTCCAGGCGCTATTTGAGTCTCTTTGCGTATTACACCTCGCAATCGACGTCTCATTGACGAAACAAGTGTCCTCGTGTAATCTACGTTGATATTGTCCCAAGATATTGTGGGGAGCAAAATCCCCACAATTCTTCGGCATTTGCTGGGCGGAAATGTCTATTACCAAGTCTATTATAAATATTCTTAACAATCATCGACCATGCATTTTCAATTGGGTTTAGGTCGGGCGACTTTGAGGGCCAAGGTGGCACGTTTATGTTGTGTTCATTAATCCAGTTAGTTACAATTCTTGATGTATGAATTGAGCAATTATCTTGCTGGAAAAAGGAAAATTCTAAGGATACAACATAGTGACGGACGACAGCATAATATTGTCCAATATGCGTAAGTAACTCTGTCCGGTAAGGCGCTCTCCTATCCTCCAGCAAACACCGGGACCTAGGAAACTTATCCATGCCCAAACATTGATGGAAAAACGTCCACTCCGGTCGGTAGGTTTAATATGCCTCTCTTCATACCTCGAATTCTGAGGTCGGTAGACGCGGATGGAACCATCATGACATGACTGAAAGACCTTTTCGTCGGAAAATATGACATTATTCCAAAAGTCGTCGGGCCTACCGACAAACTGGTTCGCAAAATTAAGACGTTGTTCTTTATGCCTTGGATCCAAAAATACCTTCTTTGCAGACCTCACAGATTCAGGAAACTCCGTTTCGAAACAGGCCGTCACTGCTGTTTCAAAGGGATTCGTTCTAAGATGGTCTAGGAAGAGGTTGTCTTGCTCCATAGTGCTTATTTTACGACGCCCTCCGCCGTGGACGTAGCGAACGTTTCCTACTGCATTCCGTCTTTGTTTGAGTTTGAATATACAACTCTTATTCACATTTAGCTCATATGCAACTGCCTGCAATGACCAATCATTTTCAAGCAATGTAACAGCTCGCATTTTTTCAGGTTCAGTTAACCGCGGCATTTTAAAACTTGAAAACTAATAAAGTGGTTTGTAAATTACGGAGTTAATTACTGACATTTGTTTGAAGTTTCAAATAAGTGTCAAAATGAAATATAAAAAGATCACATTACAATATCAAAAAAAATCGTGCACTTTCAAATGGCCGCCAGTGTACAAGGTATTATTCGTATTATTCCATACCATTGTATAATGGCACCATTATACAAAATTTTCAAATATATCACGGAGTTATTATCAAATGGTCCTGGGCTAAAAATGTCCTTTATCCGCGACGCGACGTGTTAATAATAATCCAATATTATATTTTCTAACTGAAGACATACAAGGTATTTCTAAATTGATGCGAAATATTTTAAAAGGTGAATTATCAGTAAAAAAAATAAAGGGCCAAGTTACTGACCATCTATAGTTCTGATTAAAAATATTATAGGGTTTGGAAACTTTTACCCCGTTGTAATAATATCTCAGAGTTACCGAAACTGTCACAAACTGTCATTTTGTTAGTGCCAGTTGTCCACCAAAGTTGTCTTTCTTCTACAATCCTCCATTGTGGAGAAAATTAATAAAAACATCTTTTTACCCCAACTTTCGAGGGCTATAACTTGGACGGGAAGGGGTTTTAGAAAAAATATATGAATGGTCCCTTAATTTTTACTGAGCATTCACCGCTTAAAATATGTCTCAACAATTTAGAAACACCATGTAGATATAGTATCCATATTTGTATTGCAGCAAATTATAACAGTGGTTAATGATTAATCACAGTCTACATTTGTCGTAGCCGACGCGTGCCAACTGATGACATTGACGTTTTCGTGATATTTTCTCAAAAACGCATTAAGAACTAAAAAACAACTCGTTAAAGATAACACAATGTATAATGGTCGTGCACAAAGTATGTACTTATAGTATTCAACTAGCAGTTAATGCCATTAGTCACTCGGGCGACTTGCGTTTATTCGTGCAATGTGTAAATGTTTAATAATATAGTATTAAATCACATTATCTTTGTGTTATTCAAAAAATTGATTTTAAAATTAATTAATATAATGAATTTAAAATTAATCTAATAAGTCTAATAATTAGTTAAAACATGTAATTTTAAATTATTATAATAAATTATAAAAATATCTGACAATTTACTTTGTACACTTTTTGCACAAGCAACTTCCTTATTTTTGAACGGGCTTTCCCTTAATAAATTAGTGACCGATTTAATAAATACAGCTATTACATATTGCACACCGTATCAATGTTATTTCAAAATTACCTAAGGTAGGTAATGTAGGAATTCTTTGGCAAAAAATATTTAGGATAATTAATTATTGAAATTAAATAACTTACTTTTATCTTAAATGTGAACTATATCGTTTCTAGTGCGTGAAATATATGCAAAAAATAATATTCATTGTTTGTAGATCAAGTATGTGTTTTTTCTTAATATCTCGAGATATATATATATAAACAATCTCAAGTGTCCCATATTGTTCAATTGATTCAAATTATTTATTTAATTGATATAAATTGTAACTATAATTTCTTATCTTACGGAACACAGATATTGAATACAAAATAAAAATTAAATTATACTAATCATTATTCTTTAAACTTATTCTGGAGTTTTATAATAAAAATGAATATAAATGAATATTTCTTGGGACAATTGTTCAGCAATTCATTGACTGTAAAATTTCTTTTTTACATAACACTCGCGAGCAACCACTTAAAAAAATATTCTTTTTTAAGTCGACATGACCATTTTCTGAAAAAATCT
>CAXKVY010000221.1:192500-295000 GCA_964058915.1 Tetropium fuscum
AAAGTGCAAATTCTCCATTGTATTATCTTTTATAAGGGTTTATAATGTTTCAAATTAAATTTTCTCTGAAGCTGTATAATATTCATTTATTTTTAAAATGTTCAAATATTGTTTTCTCGCTCGATGATTTTCACAGTGACGAACTGCTTCACAAACTGTCAAGTTGTGCGCCAAATTTCATTCTTCCATAGTCGAGAAAATAAATAAAACACTTCTTTATCCCAACTTTAGAGGGAAGGAACCACTTAATTTTTTCTAGATAGTCGCCTATTAAAATTATTTGCATCAATTATGTAACCCTGTATTATATTATTAGATATTTATATCAGAACTAACATGTCTTACTTCTTTGCCATATTTTTAATTTCAAGCTCTTAATGACAATTTAATAAATACATTTTGTTTCATTTGCCTTGAAATGTATCAGATTAAATAGAAAAGCTCTAATGAACTGGTAACACGGTTAGAAAAATATAGGTCAGCGGAAGCAGCTCTAATATACGATATCGATTGAAGGTTTAAAAAGGTACCTCTATTTCTATTAAGTGTGCAGTTACGTTATGAAGTCCATTATCAGAAAGAATTATATTTCTTAACTGTATACTTTTACTTCTAGTCAGAAAGTTAATGTTTTTATGAAAAGGTCGTTTAAAAATTGCTTCGGTCGATTATAAAACACGGCATTTTTCTTTAGTCGAAGGGACTGATTCTGTAACTCGTTTATCTTCGTAACTATTTCCCAGTCAACATTCATAGTGGATCAACTTAGTGGACGTCCTTTCGTCCATAACTGATCATTGGCGCAAGTGATCGGCTAAAATGTGCAGGGAAATTTCGTATTTTCGTAGAGATTTTAACGAATCTTAAACGTACCCTACTTAAATTCGAAAGATATCATTGATAAGGTCAAGAATATTCAACTGCAAGAGCATTATTTCCGAGTGTACAAATTCCACAGACCTTGGACTATCTTCAGGATTTACTCGAATTAAACAACTATAGAAAAGAAGTAATAGAAGAATATAAAAACCTTACAAAACTTTGTATGAAACAAAATTGCTTCCGTTTCAATGACAAGTTCTATGAACAACATGAAGGAACCGCAATGGGTAACTGTTTATCGCCTTTTATTGCTGATGTCTTCATGAGCCGATTTGAAACTGAAGCAAAAGAAGAATTCGAGTATTTTCCTAGGATTTGGCTGAGGTACGTCGATGACATTTTTGCCGTGTTTGACACTAAGATTGCGGATGTAGAAAACTTCATTTCCAAATTAAATAGTCGTTTCGCTTCTGTAAAGTTTACATATGAACTAGGAAATAATGGAAAACTTCCATTTTTAGATGTATTAGTAATTAAAAATAGTGACAATAGGTTAAGAGTTTGACATACAGGGTACATCACGGTGAGTGGCCTATTAGACGTTTCTGGGAAACCACATATATTTTGGAACTAAAAATTTGCACACAGGGGTTTTCAGGCTGGCTCTATTCAATTTAAGTATTGCCGTGTATGTGCCACTTCCGGCTATACCGGAAGTCGACAACAACTTCCTTATTTTAAATGGTATGCTATATTTTTTATGCCAGATTCGAACTCTGCTCGTTATTTTAAGGTTACTTTCAATATTATTCCCTATCCCTAAAACCAATAATTTTTGAGATATTTCGATTTTAATAAAATCTTATGCGAAAACAACCCGTACATTAGAAATTAATAACTTTCGCTATGGTAACTTTCAAGAATCAATTTTTGTTCCACATACTAAAAAGAGAACATGGAGCTTATGTATGTATAAACTACAAATGCTCCAAAATACATAGGGTGTCCAATAACTGATGTCAAACTTTGACTATTTCGACCTTCAATAAGTGTCTTATTTTAAATGGGACATACTGTATTTTATAATCCAATTCGCTTCCTTTTTTGATTACCTTTCGACCCATATGTAGTTTGCTAGAGCTAAACGGTGAACGGTGTGATTGAGTAGGTCCTGTAAAGGAACGCTAGCTGAAGTCTCTGTGATAGTGATGTTGACTGGATAGCAGAGCTTTTTTGATTCTTGAACGCTCTTATATGAAGGAAATCTATCCTGAGCACTAGCCCTTACTACTTCATACTGGTGTCTAGATAGTTTTCCAGCAATCAAGACAGCAAGGGCGTTTTCACCCGACATGCATTGTGATTGTGATTCCAAGGACTTTTTGTAGGCATGTCTATATTTAGTAGCTCGTTTTGGAGTCGTACATGTTATTTCCTGAATTATTTTCGAAGCTTCTGTGTGTCCTTCCGAAGAGAGGTCACAGGGGCAATCTTCCTGGACATCGCCAAAGCCTTCGACAGAGTATGGCACGACGGATTGATTATCAAGATGATAGACGCCGGTTTTCCGGTATCCCTCCTCAAGCTGATCCAATCCTACCTACGAGGCCGGACCATCCGAGCCAAAGTAGAAGGAGAACTGTCAACTGACAGACGCCTAGAAGCAGGAGTGCCCCCAGGGGACCGTTCTCTCCCCACATCTGTTCAACCTATACACCGCGGACATGCCGAGGACGAACAACACAACCATGGCTCTCTACGCAGACGACACCGCCATCCTCGCCAGATCCTCGCAAGCGAGGCAGGCCACCCGCTACAAGCCGCGTCGCTTCTCGAGGACTGGTGCAACCGATGGAAGGTGGAAATCAACGCGGAGAAGAGACAAGCAGTGCTGTTCCGGAGGGTTCGCAAGCAGAGGCCAACAGGACACGTCACCATGAACGACGTCAACATCCAGTGGGAGAACAACGTCAAGTACCTTGGCGTGACCCTGGATCGAGCCCTGACATGGAAGGACCATAGATGCCACTACGAAAAAGGCAAAGTTCACCCGAGCCCTGCTGTACCCAATGTTAGCCGGTGACAAGAGACTGAGCCTGAAGACCGTCTTACGCCCCCAGCTGACCAACGCATCGACCGCATGGGGATACGCAGCGAAGACGCACCTCAAGAGGATCCAAGCAGTGGAAAACATAGCGCTTCGGACTGCAGTAGGTGCCCCTTGGTATGTGACCAACGAGGTCATCCGAAGGGACCTGAAATACAAGACGGCCACCGAGATGATCGAGGACCACGCCAAGAAGCTCTACGTCATCGCAGAGGACCACGGGAATCCGCTAATCCGGCTGGCCACGGACTACGATCCAGAGGAAGCAGGACCTCACAAGCGGCCAAAGACCCAAATCCTGGACAACGGGTGAGTATATAATCACAATCTTATGTTTCAGCACGACTGATGCGAGAAGAAGCAGACGACACCGAAGAAAAGAACAGGACCAAAGAAAACGGATCGAGAAGACACTAAAACAGCCCAATCCACTGGATGGCGAGGCCGACTGCCTTGCCAAACCATACATCCTTACCTTACCTGACTGAGCCAGCGAGCTGATCGCTGATCAGCTCTCTAGCTCCGTCATCCTGAGCTACAATACTCATCCTCCATATCAACCTGAATGCCGCGCAGCCGGGCTCTAGTAAGCCCGACGAGAGGCAGGCAGGACTCCTCAAATACCCGACATGACACCCCCGGGGGTAATACACACCGGCGAAGAAAGTCTAGAGCGCGAGAAGCAAGGCTCTGCCGGTGGGGCCCATCAGCCAGGACCGGGGGAGGCTGCGTAACTTCGCGTGACACTGATCACATTTGTGGGGAGGGTCACGTGAAACGCGCGGCTTACCCCTTACGAGGCGGTCTCGGCCTACATAGATATTAGGGGTAAAGAGCGATGGTACCGCTCGGCCCCCCTCTTATCGAGGTCACATCTATAGCCAAGGATATTGGCGCGCGTGTATCCTTCTGATCTCAAACTCATTTGTGCGGCATATGTTAGTACACACACTGGGGTGGTATCTCAATTCCTTAGTTTTTAATCGTTTTGTTCGTTCGGAACTACACTCAAAGTTCACCTCTGGGCAACCGCGTTTATTTTCATTTTTTTTAAGAAACAAAATCGGTGCATCTAGCCATTCCTTATTATTATTTTGTAATGGATCTTCTATTCTACACGCCTTTGACCAACGTGACTTATATTGTGCCTTAAAACGTGAGAATGGTTCTCGAATTTCCTTTTATTTTCTTTTTTGACATTGTGCTCGTTTTATGACTTCTTCGTTCAAAAAAATGAATTGTTTTTCAGTTCCTTTACTGTCACAGTTTCTCATTATACTAACAAGCTCTTTTCTTGTGAAATATGTGCTATCAGAACTCATTCCTGTAACACATAATTCAATATCAGGAATACAAACGAAAAATTGGTATTTACCTAATTAAAAAAAAGAGCAAATAGGAGCAAAAAATAAAATTAGTTCTGTAACGAGCAATAAATAAGCTTCATAAGTTCTTATAATTAATGTTGGGCAAGACTAGGAACCTAATTAAATGTGTCTCTATTTTCGCGAAGTTCCTAAAAATCAAAGCATTTGTAACAATTAATTGTAACACACGCTATGTAAAAGCTTACAGCTAGTTTATATTTCATAAAAGATCACTACATACCTGACGTTGAAGTCTCCATCACTAACTTTTGATAAATTAACTGTCTTTCACTAAATAAAATACAGACTCGAGTCATGTAAAAATATCATTCGTAATATGTCACTATTGACAATTCGCTGCAACAAAAGAGCGTCAGAAGAGTTGCAGCGGGGTGGTGGCAAAATCAGTAGTGTCATGTTATGCTCAAGTGTATGTACTATATAAATAATACAAAATTTCATAAAAAAACATGTATTTAATTTTTTCATTTAATGCCAGCTATTAGGGCACATTGCCCCACTGTGCGCCCCTTTGAAAAATAAAAATACGACGCGAATTTAAATAAATCATGTCACGCAGTGACATGATTTCAAGTAATTATAAAATATTTAATAGGATAACACAACAATGAGTCCTCCAGTGTCGTTACTTATAGGGAATTAAAATTTCCAAACAATGAAAATTCAGCTACAACACAAATTGATGTGGGCGATCATGATAACATATTTAGATAAATAGTAATTATATAGTGTTTCATGTTCGTAATTTATGTTAAGATATTGTTACAAAATTCCTCTATTAATTGCTGCAATTATTTCGTTATTTAATGTAGTATTAAGAAATTCCAGATATGATATGCTCTTGTGGAGAGTTGATATCAATTTATCTATATATATAAGCAAATAATCGAATCTGCAGAGCATGACATAATTGGAACGGATTACAATTTATCATCATACACTTCTCCAAGAAAATAACCAAAAGTTTGAATTTAATTTCGATTTTTTTATGACAGCCTCTTTCTTGAAGAATGTGAATACTCTATTGGGTTTTCAAAGAAATTTTGTTTTATTCATTAAAGGGTGAAACAATTGCGACGTATTTTTCCATTAAATTTCATAAGACCCTGTGGAGTTCAGCACTTATACCAGCAAGTTAGAATTTAAATTGTACTCTATCTAGCCTTACATTTTCCTAACATTCTCTTTGTTGATTCAGTTAATTATTTTAATTAGTGCCAGAAATACACAAAAACAAATTATAATTTACTACAACAAATCAAACAAGTACCTAATACTTAAGCTAACCGAGCTACCCAGTTACATATACTCTTCAAATTATCACAGTGAATATCACAATCAGAAGCGATACGATTGGACAGTTCACACATCAGAGATATTGGGGACTTTCTTAAAATATTTGATCTAGGAGCAACACAGTAAAATAAAGTTTGCTGTCTAGAATTTAGGCGAGGTATCAGAAAATTAATTTTATTTAAAAGATCAGAGCAATCAAGCTTGCCATTCAAGATATTAAATAAGAACCTAATTAGCATGAAATTGCGTCTGCTTTCTAAAGAGTCAAAATCAAATCTCGCAAGTAAATAATTTTGATCCAGAACTGTAGGAGGATAAGATCCATCTTGCAAAAAGATAAAAAACTTTAAGAACTTTCTTTGGATCGATTCTAAATGTTGACAATGAACATGATAAATCTGATATCATATAATCGACCCGTATTCTAGTTTTGACCTCACCAGAGCATAAAACAGAGATTTGAAGGTGCTTATATTGGAGAGAAAAGTCCCAGCAATTGCGGTAAATGAAGCCATAAGATTTAAAGGCACTAGAAACAATATGGTTTATATGTTCAACAAAAGTGAGTTTGCTGTCAAAATAAATCTTTGAATACACCAACTCGGCTGATGATGTTATTCCCAATAAAGTAGTTGTAAGTATAAGATGCAGTTTTGCGAGTATAAGTTATTACGTTACATTTAGCTATAGTTAGTTTAAGATGATTTGTCTCACACCATGAAGACATTCTGTTAATGCAGTCTTGAAGATGGATGGAATCTGTAGAATATTAAATTTCAGAGTAGATCTTAAAATCATCGGCAAATAACAAATGCTCACAAGTAATGACTTCAGGAAGATCATTAATAAAGAATAAAAACAATATGCGGCCCAGATTGGAACCTTGTGGAACTCCCGAGGTTGGAGAAAATGATATTGAATTCTAATTTTGATATCTGACCATAAAGTGTCTATCGCTTAAGTAGGAGGTGAATAATTTAAGCAATGCTTCAGAAAAACCAATACTTTCTAGTTCCAAAAGGAGTATGTTATGGTCAATCTGATTAAATGCTTTTTGGAAGTCTAGACGACGTCGACCTGTTCTCTATTATAAAACCTCAAAGACATATTGAGTAAAAACCGCTAAATTAGATATTGTTGACATCCTTTGTATGAACCCATGTTGGCATGATGAAATAAGCTGCCTGGTAGAGTAGTAAAGTTTACTATACAGTATGGTTATACTATATATAGCATGGTATAGTATATATAGTATGGTATAGTATACTTTTGTATACTATACAGTATACAAAACGGGAAAACTGATTGGGCGGGATTTCGAGCAGAGCTTGAAGGGAGAATTGAACTAAGCGTACCCTTGAAAAAGAAAGAACAGTTAGATCATGAAGTTGAAAAGCTTATGGTTGACTTGAATCTGCATGGAACAACACCCCCACACTGAAGCCAAAAACATTAGGTTTAAACTACATCAAAGAAATTCGAGACTTGGTGAACAAAAAAAGGAAAGCCCGAAAAAAATGGCAACAAACTCGTTCGCCAGGCGACAAACGAGTGCTAAATAATCTTTGCGAACAGCTAGAAAATGAAATAAAAGCATGAAAGAGTGCAAAGAGTGTGGCATTAGGGCCTGGAATGCAAACTAGAAAACTATTTGCCACGACAAATGAGCCAAATTCTTCATTAATACATTACTGAACGTCACTTCAGAGTTAAATATGGAGTAGAATATTCTGACCACAAGAAGATTTGTGCTGGAGTACCTCAGGGCAGTGTCCTTGGACCTGTTCTCTACCTGCTGTACACCAACGACATCCCACAAAGCGACGGAGTAGTTACGGCAACATTCGCCGACGACACTGCTCTGCTCGCTACTGACTAAGACATACAGTCAGCCACGACTAAATTTCAAACAACAGTCAACAATGTCACCACTTGGACAAAGAAATGGCGCATTAAATTAAATAAGGCGAAATCGATTCACGTCAATTTCACCGACAAGAAATATGACTATACTCCAGTGATTGTCAACCAGCAAACAATCCCACATGCCAACGAAGCAAAGTATCTAGGCATGACCCCAGATGCAAAACTTCGATGGAAAACACATGTGAAGAAGAAACGTGAGCAACTAAACCTCAAATTCAGACGAATGTATTGGCTCCTCGGGCGTCACTCTGTTGTCAATACACAACAATCTGCTTATCTACAAGGAAATTCTGAAGCCCATATGGACATATGGCATCCAACTCTGGGGATGCACTAAGAAATCCAACATTAAATTAATTCAAACGTTCCAGACATCCATCGTGACCTGAATATGCCTATGGTTGAAGACGAGATTAAGAGGTTTGCAGGCAAACATCAGAAGAAGCTAGAAAACCATGAAAACGTCGCGTCGAAGTGATATCACTACTCGACAACGGACCTGTTCGACGGCTAAAGAGACTAAAACCATTCGAATTGGTGTGGTGACAGTGAAAGTTCCTAGAATTCTAAGCATAATATGTCTATCACATGGACCAAGTGCTTAGTGTTATGTTGAGTGTGTCACTGGATACTCATCTACTGAAGAGCTAAGTCTAGTTATTAAGAATAAATTGTTAGATAGATTTAATCTAGTTACAATGCTCAACGTCCATGGGGCGTTTTTCTAAAAAAAGATTACTGTTCAAAAGGTAAGGGATATTTATTGAGGTTGGATTAAGTAAAAAACTGCGAAACGCGTAACATAACACATCTATTTTTGTTTTAGATGTGGACTTAAAACAACCTAAGCTTAAGCGACACGCGTACCTTCCCAAAATTTGCCAGTAAAAAGATCACTTGCAAGTACCAAGAGAAAGTCAAAATTGTGATGTTATGGCATAGTTTCTTTTGAAATAATATACGATTATTTCATAAAATATTAAAATATCCACTTTTCTATTGTTGCCAACAACAGATTCTTAGAAGTTATCCTCGTAATTTGAGTTGTATCTTTTGTAGCACATTATGCACCTTCTCTCTCTCTTTTTAAAATAAATACTATCAATATTATTATCAACTGTTTTTATTTTATCTAGCCCGTGGAGCCTCCTAAATATTTATATTCGGCCCCCTATAGGTATACAAGACAATCATGTATAAATCGTATCGGAAAAACATTGATATCCATCGAAGTCGACTATTTTTCGAGGCACCTGTAAGCTCCAGAAGTCGCGTTTCTTGTTTGCGACACTGTTTCTAAATTTTTATGAACGACTGGTGCAAAGTCAAACCCATATTGTACCCGGGCCCCAATTTACTTATGGAGAAATCAGCTTAATTTTACAGTACAATGTGCTACAGTACAGATAATTTTTTTGGACATAGCCTAGTACGGGTCTCTAATATAATTACTCGATAGATAAATTCTAATAACAATTCTTGCATTACCGGTCTCAATGAACATAATATAACATATCAGTGAACATATAACATCTAGACGTAACTAAGAAAGCATACTGAATAGTAAAAGGTTGACGGGGTAAATGAAGATCATTGCAAGGGGCAGATGATAATAATGTGGGTCGAAAAACGATTGCAAACCATAGGCATGTTTTATATTATATATAATATTTACTTACTTAAGTGCTTGGGTAGTTTATATTGTATTTACCTGAAACAAAAAATCATGTGTTAGACTTTTATCAAGCAACTTATCAAATTCAATAATAATCATAATAATTCATTATATATCATAAATATGATATGTACTAGGTAGGTATATAGTGTTACTTTAACTTTTCGTTAGTTGACAATTTAGATATTTAGACGCGGCAATTTAGACGCGGGTTTCTCCCTTCATCAGGAGAAAATCACTTTTCACCCCCGTCGAACGTGGTTCTTGGCCGTTCAGAGGGTGGGCTCAAGTCGGGGATGATAGACAGCATCGCCATCGTTTCCGGCGTCATCGAAAACGGGGGATGACGCGGGTTTCTCCCTTCACCAGGAGAAAATCACTTTTCACCCCCATCGGGGGTGGTTCTTGGCCGTTGAAGGGGCGGGGTCAAGTCAGGGATGATAGACAGCATCGCCATCGTTTCTGGCGTCATCAAAAACGGGGGGTGACGCGGGTTTCTCCCGTCATCAGGAGAAAATCACTTTTCACCCTGGTCGGGGGTGGTGCTTGGCCGTTCAGAGGGTGGGGTCAAGTCGGGAATAATAGACAGTATCGCCATCGTTTCCGGCGTCATCGAAACCGGGGGATCACGCGGGTTTCTTCTTTGATCATGAGAAATGCTCAATTCGGCCGTTGGGGGGTGGTTTTTAGCCGTTTTCGGGGGGTTGCCCCACACAAAAAGAATTTTAACCTCCGCCATCGTGCTCAACATCCTCGAAAACGGGGGGGGGGGAAGGTGGTTTGGACGCATTCTAAAATACTTTCATATTCGTTCGACTCACAGAATATACTAATTGGGACATTTCACATTAAAGCGACACCTCTATAAAGTTAGCACTACCACATGCGAGATGAAAGGTGGCATAATGTGATTAATTTGTCGCTTTTTTGTCGTGATTTTGTCATGCAAAAAAAAAATTTGACGCGATATTATTTTTTTTAAAACCAATGGTAGTGCTAACTTGATATTAAGTTAGCACTACCACCTCTGGAAAACGGTCTTCCAATGATCGGCCAAATGTCGCATCTGGTGCATAATTTGTCGCTTATTTGTCGTGATTTTGTCGTGAAAAAAAAATTTTTGTCGCAATTTGTTTTTTCCTTAAATCGATGATAGTGCTAATTTGGTATCAAGTTAGCACTACCAACCATCTTCTGATATTCTGATGAAAGTCTCGTCTCGCGCATAATTTGTTGTTTATTTGTCGTGCAAAAAAAAAATTATTGCGAAATAATTTTTTTTTTAACCAATGGTAGTGCTAACTTGATATTAAGTTAGCACTACCACCTCTGGAAAACGGTCTTCCAATGATCGGACAAATGTCACATCTGGTGCATCATTAGTCGCTTTTTTGTCGTGCAAAAAATTTTTTGTCGCAAATTGTTTTTTCCTTAAATCGATGATAGTGCTAATTTGGTATCAAGTTAGCACTACCAACCATCTTCTGATATTCTGATGAAAGTCTCGTTTCGCGCATAATTTGTCGTTTATTTGTCGTGCAAAAAAAAATTGTCGCGAAATTATTTTTTTTTAAAACCAATGGTAGTGCTAACTTGATATTAAGTTAGCACTACTACCTCTGGAAAACGGTCTTCCAATGATCGGACAAATGTCGCATCTGGTGCATAATTTGTCGCTTTTTTGTCGTGCAAAAAAATTTTTGTCGCAAATTGTTTTTTCCTTAAATCGATGATAGTGCTAATTTGGTATCAAGTTAGCACTACCAACCATCTTCTGATATTCTGATGAAAGTCTCGTCTCGCGCATAATTTGTCGTTTATTTGTCGTGCAAAAAAAATAGTCGCGAAATTATTTTTTTTTAAAACCAATGGTAGTGCTAACTTGATATTAAGTTAGCACTACCACCTCTGGAAAACGGTGTTCCAATGATCGGATAAATGTGTAAAAATAAATGTATGTAAGAAGTAAGTTTATTTCGTCTTACTAATTTATGGGTCCGCTGTCATAACGGTGACACCATACCCATTAAGATAAAGGCGATAGAAAACATATACACAGGCCAGGCAAAGAAAGATGCTGGCGGGCACATTTTTGTAAACAAACGCCTGAAGCCAATATGCCCTACAAGGGTCGATTCATTTTAGTGTGTGGCTTTGTTTGTGTATGCAACTAAAAATTGAATAGTGCCAAATCGTGCCCTGTGAATTTGTTTATTTCTGGATATTTACAACTGGTGAGTTTATTCACTGAGCATTCCACTTTCTCTCAGATATCATAATTGTTATTTCATTGTCTGATTTTATTCATCTGACTTTAAATTTAATTATTTAAGTAGCTCATTGATTTATACAGGTAGTTAAAATATAGCCGAGCTGCGTAGGTAATCCTTTGTTCCTATTTATCATTATTACGGAGTGTTTGAGCCGTTTAGTGTGTACCTAAGGTTTGCGGAGTGTTTGAGCCGCTGTTATAACCTTTTACCTATATACCTATATACCTGACGGAGTGCTTGAGCCGTTCAGGTGAATGTGGAGTGTTTGAGCCACAACTTTATCCTATTCTCTTATCACTTCCTTGGTGGACCACTGTATAAATATTTGCACAGCTCAGCATAGTCTTGATATTGTGCTTGTGGGTGACAGACACAAGTGCATTCTAACGATAAATTATATTTTTGATGATAATATAACTTTTTGGGAATATTAATGAATATATATGTACAGAGAAGATAATTTCTGATATATGATACCTTTTGACGAATTGGTTGCTCAGACTGTTGTTTTGTTCCAGGTATCTAACTTATCGTGACACCTTGATCAGGAGCACCTACGCGGACATTGTCATATGGGTTGTTTTTCTTTGTTTGTATTTGTTTTCAAATATTTAATTATAATTTGTTTAATTTTGTTAACGTTATGATTTATTGCCCCGGCTATTACCTGACTAAGTATCACATTTATATAAAAATAATTATACATTGTGTCCAAGTCAGGTATAAATTCATTATTAGCTTAATAAACAATATTATTGAAAATTCCCAAAACAGGTCGATTTTCTATTTTAATTTACTTCTTTTTTCACATAACTTAATAATACAGGGTAACCTATCTTCGAGTAATGAAGTCATCACCGTTGTTTTGTTTTTTAAATGGAATTTGGGGTGTTCCGAAAAAAATTGGGGTGTTCCATTTAAAAAAACCGGTGTTGACGTCTTTACTTGAAGGTCACTCTGTATATTAAATTATTATATAAAAAAAATAGCTAATTATATGCGTGATTTTATGGACGCACTGTATACAACGTGTTTCTAAATTGAGTACCTGTTCAAAATTTCCTAAGAAGTTTCAAAATAAGAAAGCAAAGAGACTTTTTGCAAGGATTTAGAGACTTTATGCAGGATTTAGAGACTTTATGCAGCAAAAATGTTATACCTACAAAATATCAACAAGAGTACATGTCCTACCGGAGACGGATATCGAAGACAGTGACTGTTTTAGATAATTTTTTATTTCGTTTTTTAATGTTTGATTTCAATAAAAAATAAAAATTATTTTTATGCATAAGTATATCAATTTATTTTTTGATTGTACGTATCGTAAAAAATAATTTAAAATTTCTATACATAAAAACAATACAATTATTGGAAACATCAATACTATCGTAAATATCGTAAATATTATTCAATAACTACCAGACTATCGTAAGGGTTGACCTTACGATAATATTCTAACAATTCACTTTTTTGCATCTGAGACAATTACTGTAAGTATCATTTACTAATAAAATATTATTCAACCAAAAAAACTAAACATGTTTTCATTAAGAATGTACCCCAAAAACCATGGTACTAGAATTTTACCAGGATTGGAAATTGATTTATTAAAATAACAAAAAAACATGTCTCCTGTAAAATTTGCTGCTTTTAACTTACGATGTTCTGCAAATAAGGTATCGATATCAAGCTGATAGTCGGCGATCCAGTATCCAATACCCAATACCCTGTACCTACCTACAATGTAAAAAAACCCATTTTTTAGAAAATTCATCTGACGAGGGAAGATCCACAGAAAATAAGGCTATGGATTTACGTGTTTCCAAAGTACAATGTTTTCGAAATATCTTCTTTCCTTATTTTTGCCAAAGGACAAATTGGCGAAAACATCTGGAGATATTGATTCTAACTCATTGCCATCGATAATGGGAGACGGAAAATGTTGATTTAACATAAGAAAGGCATTTGCAATTTTTGCACTATTTTGTTTTACGCTGGCGCGCGCCGTATCTAATAATAATAGAGCCACTATTTCCGACTCGTCTGTAATGGAATTGCCGGAAGATTCGTCACATTTACAGGAACACATCATAGTAGTAGACTGATTTAGCTTTTTAGCTTGATGGACTCTGGCATACAGTACCAGAAATTCTGTAATACTATAAATTCGTATTATATTTACTCTTTACGATCCCATTGTATGCAGAAATGCATTTATGGCGGTGCATGTTGCGAAACTGGCACAGTGCGATGCCTAATAAAAATATAAAACGACGAAGCAACGCCGTGATGAGTAATTCTTAATTATAAAATAATCGCGTAACTACCTACTGTGTAATTAAGTAGGCACCGTGCTGTTCGTTGCATTATTACAACTGTTTTCCTCTCAAATATATCTAAATCTTCATCACGGTATTCCGACATTAACTGGTTTTAAAAACATTCGTGTCAAGGCCCCCCCTCTGCACATTATATTTTGGTAAATGTTAAGTAATGTTGGTAACAGGTCTATTTTTGTTATGAGAATTAAATAATACCATGACCATTACGTGCACGCACCAGTGCCCATCTACAGCTACCAGATTTTTATTTATGTGACGAGACATCAGGCCGAAATAGAAATTACTTCTTTATTACTTTCGTTATAGATATAATATTCTAAAAAAAATTGTCTGTCCTATATAATATTGTTGTGACGATCATTATTTATAATAAACGCTCATTCACTTCCAATTTCATTCTAAAATGTTACTGTACGTCGGAGCGACATGCATACAATGAACATTTGTCGCGTGCTTTCAGAAATATTTTAATGTCGCCGTCGTATAGTTCGTTGAAAATCTGTGAAATTACTCTCCAACCACTCGATAAATTGAAATATTGCAACTTTGGACCCTTGTTATTTCTGAACGAATGGACGGATTTTTGATTTTTTTGATTCGTAGGTAATTATCTTGTCTTTCAAAAAACATCAAAGACGCGAAAAGACGCCTCCTAGATGGTAGTGGAACACCTCGAACCATGTTTTTTCTTAGTTTTTAACTCACCCTGTGTGTTAATCAAGTAATGGTATCGAAAATGGTTACACTCTATATGAAAGGCGCTTCTTTTACGAGCATTCGGTTTTTTAATTCACTGATCTATCTCTAAAATTGTCCAAATTACAGCTCTTTTGCCGAAACCTTGCATAATTACCAAATTTCCGAACTTATCCTGAATCAATTTTCTAGTGCAATGAATACGAATTTTAAGAAAAACATTTTTATGAAACACATAATTATTAACTGGGCTAACTGCTTAATACCGTGTATTGCCCCCCTGGCAACTCTGAGAGCCTCTAGTCTACACAGCATACTGGAAATTAGGTTTCTTATCGTTTCCATTGGTATACGATCCCATTCTTCCCATCTAAGGCACGTGCCATTTCAGTAAGACTTTCAGGAGGCCCCACGCTAGAACGTACCATTTTCCCTAATTCAACCCACAAATGTTCTATAGGGTTCATATCGGGGCCTCTCGCAGGCCATTGTAATGTAGTGATACACGTAGCTCCTAAGAAATTTTGCATTATTGCCGCAGTATGTGGTTGGGCAATACCCTGCATTAATATAAAATTATTGATGCATGAGGTAAGACATGCTGCTGTAAAATGTCAATGTATGTATGTTCTAACAGACGTCTACATATCGTCTGCGTAGCCATTCTTGAAATTCCGGGAGTAGATTATCTCATGAGAACTGGGCGGAGTTCTCTCGTAACCGAATTTTTGCTATTCTTGAAAACCACGAAGTATTCACTTCACAGATTTGTAAGAGAAACTGAATCTCATGTTATTTTATAGGAGAAGTATAAGTTCTCCTCAGAAAATTGAGTTTCTAACCTAACTTATCGAACGTATTGATTAAAAATCAATGTCATCTTGAGAGAAATAAATTGAACTAGGTAAATTGTAAGAATTGTATTATAATATAATTCTTAATATTTGGAATTATTATAATTGATTGGCAATATCAAGCCAGTTTTACGGTCATGGACCTTGATGAAATGTTGGAATCGGTTGTGGTATTGGGTGACTTGCACGATGCTGAAGAACAAGCAGATGGTGAACGTCAATTGCTTCAAATGACAGACCCATTTACATTATCCCATGTAAAATTTGTCAAATACTTCCGAGTTTCAAAAGAACTAGTAAGAGAAATAATTCACTGCTGGTTATGATGTATATTAATATAAACTATCGGAAATAAAAAGTGGCGCACCTAGATTTTGTCCCAAATTTGATGTTCAATAACTTTTAAACCAGCCTATCGATTTTGATAATTTTTTTTTGTTTGAAAGGGCGATTCTTGCGGATGACTATTTTGTAATTGGCTTTCCATAAAAAATGTATTTTTGAATATGTACAGCCTTTAAAAACCGATTATGATTTTGACACGAAATTTGAATGCCGCTGTGGAGTGAAATTTTATTTGTATTGAATTCTTAAGTTCGATCTGACACAACTGTTCCTCGTGCGTTTCTTAAATTTCGGTTTGTGATCACAGCTGTTTGATAAGGATTCCTCGATATTTGCAAACCAATAAATCGATCGTCAATATTTTGCATAATCCTGGAACTACCTGAACCTGGACGTCTGCTGTATTGGCCCGTTTCTCAGTAGCGCTGGATCGCTCTTCGGACAGTTGTTTCTGGTAGACCAACAATACGAGCTGCATATCTTTGACTCCTTCCATCTTCTACCAAAGCCACAACTCTAGCTACTTGAATTGGACTAATTTGCACTGGCATTTTCTTTTAGAACGTTAATTTTTTTTCACGAGAATTTCAACTGAATCTTTTAACGTTTCGGTGTTAACCGTTACCATAGCCTCCTTGTTAAATATCGAACTTAATAACACCGTTTCATCTAAAATGTCGCATCTTCGTTGTTGAAGGGGCTAGAGAGGTGATTCAAAGAAGAGAATATTGAAAAAAGAATGGTAAACACCGTGACCAACCTAAGAATTCAATACAAATAAAATTTCACTCCACAGCGACAATCAAATTTCGTGTCAAAATCATAATCGGTTTTTAAAGGCTGTACATATCAAAAAATGCATTTTTTATGGAAAGCCAATTACAAAATAATCATCCGCAAGAATCCTTTCAAACCAAAAAAAAAATCAAAATCGATAGGCTGGTTTAAAAGTTATCAAATTTGGGACAAAATCTAGGTGCGTCACTTTGTATGTCCGTCAGTGTATATACTTATTGCAAAATTATCTAATATCTTTTTTATTAATATATTTTAGGATGCATATGGTTTCCATTATGTCGTTTTACTATGTTATGCAGTACTTATTTCCGTTTTATAATATTCTTATCCAAAAAATTAAGTTTTAAACATAATTAAGGAATGTAAAATCATCAAAATTAATCTATTAAAAATTTGCTATACTGATTAAGAAAATTATAAGTACTTACTTGAAATGAAACAATTACCATTGAGTATATAAAGATTTAATATTTAGAAAACATAATACAAGATAAAATACTACTTATAATATACTAGAATATTAAATACCTATTATAAATTAAAATTAATTAGACCAATTGCTGCACAAGAAAAATATACTTAGCACCTTAAATTTGTATACAACAATAAAGACTTGAAATAATTTCTAGAAAATATGCAATAAAATTTTTGACCGAGCTCTCCTGCGAGCAGTTGTCTAGCCAAAGAGTTATGATTCTGGCATCCGTGTTAAATAAAAAGAAAGAATAAAAGGAGATTATTATTTCTTCTTTTTTCCTGCCAGCTACTCTCGTGCCAAAGAGGTGTGATTGGTTTGACAGGCGTTTTCGATCCCACAGGAAGAAAGCTTTCGTTGAATACTGCGATTCTAGGAGAATACAAGACAACCTTGAATTCTTCCATTCTAGGCAACATTATAACTTTTTGAAGATCCGCTGAATAGCATACATCATCCTCTTCTCTTTTAGAATCAGTGTCGATCTGATGCATTTCTCTCGCAGTTATATATTGTTTTTATGTTTAACATATTGTTGGCAGAATTCACACTCAGCCAATACTATCTTCTTTGTGACCATGAGTTTTTAACTTGGCAAATTCTTCGCACTCTTCATGACCCAAGCGCGTAAAAGATTCATTTCTGTAAGTACTTTCCTAGCTTACACTTTTATGATGTCGATGATATTATATTATTTAGTTAAAAAGTAGTAGTGAAGCTTGTCAAGCTTTAACTTTAAAAGTAATAATGTACATCAATTCACAGAATAATACACACATATTTTCATGATACTAAAATTAGTATCATGCACATTTTAAGCATAGATTAGAGAAATTTTTAGGTTATAACCCCATGGGCATGAATAATAATAAACAGCTGATAGATTCTTGATTTTGATTGGCTAGAGCTCGAAAGTATCACCGGCAACGTTGCAACATTCGTGACGTAAAGTTCCTATCACGTTCCCATCCAGCTACGATCAAGAATAGCCAATTAGGGACCAGGAGATGTGGAAGTGAACATCCCGGGAAGTGATCTCATATTTTCTTCTACGAACTGCCAAGTTCTTTCGAACTCAAGAATAGCCACCCTGCTTACTTACTGCAACTCCACGAATTTGGCGAAGATCTTGCTGAACATTTACCGCAGTATTTGATCGATTTCGTAAAATCCTTTATCTCAAGAAGCGATCGTCTCTTGGAGAAGTTTCTCGAGGGCAACCAGAACCCACCCTCCGAGCAATGCTTCCTGTTTGTTCGTACTTGCGGATCGCTCTACGAGCAGTCGCTTCATGAATTCCCACTGCACGAGCGGCGTAACGTTTACTACGTCCATCGTTTACTAATGTAACTAATCTTGCTACTTGTTCAGAGTTTATTGGAGGCCTTTTACGCAACAGTCTCTAAAACTTTTTTACTGACACTTAATGATACAACAATAGAGTGAAATCGCGAGTAATTTAAATTACTCGCAAAGTAAATTACAGCAAAAAAGCTGTAATTTGGACAATGTTAGAGATAGATCAGTTAATAAAAAAACAGAATGCTCGTAAAAGAAGCGCCTTTCATATAGAGTATAACCATTTTCGATACCATTACTTCATTAACAGGGTGAGTTAAAAACTAAGAAAAAAACATGGTTATTTTCACCTATTAAATTTTGAAAGACAAGATAATACCTACCAACCAAAAAAAAGAAATTAAAAATCGGTCCATTCGTTTAAAAATAATACGTGTACATACACGATTCAGTCGATTTCAAATATTTATTATACATACTGATTCTATAGAAATTCTATAGAAAACAGTTTACTTGATAGACCAGTAAAACCACAATATTCCAAACCACCTCATTAATGTAAATGAAAGAGTATAATATACAGTTAATTTACCTTTAATCAGTGCAGGAGACACTGTCATAAGAGGACTGGTTGCGAAAGGCTGTCCGCAGGGAGGTGTATTATCACCACTGTTATGGAATCTGGTTCTTGACAGCCTCCTAAACCACCTCAACGTGGAAGGATTCTACACAATTGCATACGCAGATGACTTAACGATACTGCTTAATGGAAAATTCGAAGGACCTCTCTGTCAGAGAATGCAGATGGCCCTAAGAATAATCGAAAATTGGTGTGAGGAGTATGCCCTATCCGTCAACCCCAGGAAGACGGAAATGGTACTCTTTACAAGGAAAAGAAAACTGGAGCCAATGAGAGCACCTGTTCTCCTAAGCACAGCACTAGATTTTGCACCACAGGTGAAATACTTGGGGGTAACTTTCGATGCTAAATTAAACTGGAATCTTCACCTCGACAGAAGAATAAATAAGGCCTACATATCATACGAGCAGTGTCGCAGGACCGTAGGGAAAACCTGGGGAATGAAACCCAGGGTGGTCCTGTGGATTTACACTGTTATCATAAGACCAATGTTGGCCTATGGAGCTGTTGTCTGGTGGCCCAAGAGTCAACAAATAACAGCAAAATTCAAGCTAGGCCAGGTACAAAGAGTTGCCTGTCTGAGCATAACCGGAGCCATGCGAATAACACCAACGAGAGCAATGGAGATAATGCTGTGTCTTCCACCACTAGACCTACATCTAGAAGAAGTGGCTCTGACTACCATGACTCGCCTTAAATCTGTTGGCACACTACCAAATGCAAGCTGTGGCCAAACCAGAAGCCGCCTGTGGACTGAGGCTGTCAGAAAGATACCCCTTTTACAGGCATGTGCAGATGGTATTCCGCCTCGGCTTGTCTTTGATAAACCTTACACCATACATACTACTGGTGAAGACGAGGCCGGCGTTGAAGGTGTAAACTATGTCTTCACGGACGGATCAAAGAAAAAGGATGGAGCAGGCTGTGGTATATATTCCAGGAATCTGCGACTCCGATGCAGCTGGACTATGGATAAAAATGCCAGTGTAGTACAAACAGAACTCGCTGGTATAACGATAGCCGCACAAGAGATTGCTCGTAGAAAAATAACGGGCAAGGCAATAAGAATCTGCACAGATAGTAGACAATCACTACTGGCCCTGAAAAATTATAAAATAACTAAAGGATCAACATGGGAATGTCACCAAGCACTTGTGAGAGCATGTCAGATGAATAACATCTGCCTGTGCTGGGTCAAAGGACACTCACAATGCAACGGCAATATAGAAGCTGACAAACTGGCCAAGAAGGCAGCCAACCTGAGTATCCTTGGGCCTGGTCCTTCAAGTACGCTACCAGTTGCAGCGAAACTTCAATTAATAAAGGAAAACACCCACATAAAATTTAAGACGTTATGGGATGAAACAAGTAGCTGTCAGCTGGCCAGAAATCTCTTGAGATATCCCAGCGAAGAGATGGCGAGGAACTATCTGGCAATGTCCAGGGGTAAACTGCGATTTGTTACAGGAATCCTAACCGGACACTGCCGGGTAAGGAAACACCTCTATAACATGAGACAAAGTGACACACCCATCTGCAGAGGATGTGAACAAGAAGATGAAACGATCGAGCATGTACTTTGCGAATGTCCCGCCGTGTCATCGACCAGAGAATCCATATTGGGGGAACGTTGGCCTTCTATGGCCAATTTGAGGGAAATGCCCCTGGGCAACATCATCACCTTTTGTACAACATTGGGCTGGTCGATGACCTAGGGAGACATTTCCCTCACGGAGGAAGCACAAGGGGCCCAATGGGGCCTAAGTGCAGCGGATCTCGATTCGCACTCCGGACATATTCCAGATTCCAGATTTACCTTTGAGGTAGACTACTTTGCGTATGAAGAAACAAACTAATGTAAATAGTCGAGTAAATGATGCTGAAAAATCATTGAAACTTTTAAACCCTCCAAAATAGATCCGATTTCGATGATTTTTAAAAAAATATAAGTTTTATATCCAATTATTCAAAATCAGAAATATTCTAATTGAGGCAGTAGTATTTATATTGTATAATAAAAACAAAAACTAATATTTTTATACCCTACCATACCTAGATTGTATTGTGTACGAAAAATTCATAAGCCATGGAAGTCGGTGCGTCGAATAGTATCGTCTATTGGATCTCCAACTTACCACATATCAAAATGGTTAACTAAGGAATTTGAAAGTTTGCCCATTGAACAGCCTAGTTTTTCAGTTAAAAATTCGAATGTTTTCATTGATAAGGTCAAGAATATTCAATTGCAAGAGGGTGAAATTTTGATTTCCTTTGATGTTTGTTCGTTATTTCCGAGTGTACCAATTCCACAGACCTTGGACTATCTTGAGGATTTACTCGAATTAAACAACTCGAAGTAATAGAAGAATATATAAACCTTACAAAACTGTATGAAACAAAATTGCTTCCGTTTCAATGACAAGTTCTATGAACAACATGAAGGAACCGCAATGGGTAACTGTATCGCCTTTCATTGCTGGTGTCTTCGTGAGTCGATTTCAAACTGAAACCAAAGAAGAATTCGAGTATTTTCCTAGGATTTGGCTGAGATATGTGGATCACATTTTTGCCGTGTTTGACACCAATATTGCGGATGTAGAAAACTTCATTTCCAAATTAAATAGTCGTTTCACTTCTGTAAAGATTACATATGAACTAGGAAATAATGGAAAACTTCCATTTTTAGATGTATTAGTAATTAAAAATAGTGGCAATAGGTTAGAATTTGATATATCGTGGGTATACTGCAAAAAGTGACCAAGTCATTTTTTCTTGATTTTCTTGATTGACCAAGTCACATTTTAATATTTAGTGGGTTATGTTGAACATATCGATTATGACTAAGTCGAAGCAGTCGAAATAGATTTCAACTAAAAGTGTCCATGTTGCCTAGTTCAATTTCAGTGGTTACCTTCTAACAGGAGAAACTGACTATGTCGACTTGGTCACTTTTAGTGGTAGATCTTCGTACCATAATATAAACCGCATAATATAAATCGCATAATATAAACATTGACCTACTCATTGATATCGCAGCTCAGTTGTGTTACATATTTTGTAGGCGTTTTAATAATAAAAAAGTGCTAATGTCTTCTAGAGCTAAGTACATTATGTCATTATGCAGTGTGGCTAAAGAACATGTGGACGCTGAAGGTAAGTTCTAAGTAAATTATTAAATACTACTTTTTAGGTTAGGAATGTAATTTTCAAAAGAAACTATAAGTACTGTTTCTAATTTGAAATATTTATATACCTATTTATTTTATGTTAATTAAATGTCTTAATTTTCTCAATCTCCTTTGCTTGTAGGAACTATAGTAGATCCACCATTCAAATAATAGCAAAGCAGGAACATCCAGAAAATCGCCAATTATATCAGCCGGATTGCACCAAGATCAAGGTATACCTAGTTATAAAAAAATATTAACAGAAAAAAATGGCAACGTACCTAATATAGGTAAATTATAGTAGTCTTTAGTTTTAATAAATATTGGGTTTTGTTTGTTTTAGCGTCTTCCTCAGCAAAAATTAATATTGACAGCGACGATGAACCGCTAAATAAAAAAAGGGAGAGACTCTTCAATGAAACTAGCTGCAGATAGAAATGAATGAAGAAAATAGGAACATACATTCACCAAGCAGTATAGAATGTGGCAGTAGTGACGATTATCTTCCAGATGGTACTTCTAGTAGCGATAATGATCAGGAAAATATGAAAATTAAAAATTGGAAAAGGTCACATCCCGAAAATTGGAAAAAGAACTTAAATAAAAAGCGAAGATCTTTCGGCAAAACCTACATGAGTATGAACGTTCAAAAGTGTCCGAAAATTTCGCGGCCAATAAATTGCCAAACTTGTCGGTCCAAATGCTCCACAAAATTTTCTGAGGATGACCGTAATTTGATCTGTTCTAATTATTGGCAAATGAATTATACGCGACAAAAAGACTTTATTTTAACTTGTGTTGAGACGGCATTACCTAAGTGTCGAAGAATTCGAACAGGAACGGGGCCTAAGAAGTTACTCAGCCGAAAATACTTTTTAAAAAGAACGATGTTAAGCTGCAGATATGCAAACATTTTTTTCTGAGAACTCTTTATATAAGTCATGGTCCGGTAGATAAAGCACTACAAGGCTCGATAGACTACAGGTGATGACCTAGTAGCACGAACAAAAAGGCATATAGAAAGCTTTCCAACAATGGAATCGCACTACTGCCGTAAGTCAACGAAACGTCAATATCTAGATCCATCTCTATCAATATCCAAAATGTATGAGCTTTATGTTAATGAATGTTTCGAAAATAATGAAAAGTGCGTTTCAGAAATAACGTATAGACGAATATTTGGCACAAATTACAATCTAGCATTTTTCAAGCCCAAAAAAGATCAATGTCAAAATTTACACTTAATCTTTGATTAGATTAAGTGTAAATTTTTTCACAAACTGCACAGTTTGTGAAAAATTTACACGTAATCTTGTTAAACATGACGAATACCAACAACATTTAAGGCGCCGCGATGAAGCAAACGCTGCAAAAAAAGTGATAAAGAGAGCTATGGCCGATAAGACATTTTTAAGTGCCACTTTTGATTTGCAAAGTGTTCTTCGCATTCCGTCCTCAGATGTATCCCAGATGTATTATGCAATGAAACTGTGTGCTTACAATTTAACAATTTACGCAGCAGCACCACCAAATGATGCATATTGCTTTGCCTGGAGTGAATTAAATGGTCAAAGAGGTAGCTGTGAAATAGGCACGGCACTGTTGATGTGGATAAGAGAAATTCCAGAAAGTGTTAAAGAACTTAGTTTATTCTCCGATACTTGCAGTGGTCAGAACCGAAACCAATATGTTGCTGCTCTCTTTTTATATGTTGCTCATAATTTCCATTTGGATGTTATTCAGCATAATTTCATGGAAAAAGGTCACTCATACATGGAAGTTGATTCCATGCATAGCGCAATTGAGAGAACAAAAAAAATGTGGCCATTTACACCATGAATGATTTATTAAATATTTTCAAGATGGCCCGATCTAATCGATTAAAAAACAAACAATAGAGCATAGCGCAATTGAGAGAACAAAAAAAATGTGGCCATTTACACCATGAATGATTTATTAAATATTTTCAAGATGGCCCGATCTAATCGATTAAAAAACAAACGTAGCGGTCCCTATAAAGTCACAGTATTGAGGTATGGAGATTTATTTGATTTAAAAGCACTGGCAAATTCCTTAATTAAAAATAAATCAAAGGACACCGATGGAAAGCAAGTGCAATGGTTAAAAATAAAAGTTATGCGTTACGAAAAAACTAAACCTGGACGGATCCTTTTTAAATATAATTACAGTCACCCTGAATACCGCACTATTTGTATATTTGGTCGTGGAAGGCCAGCAAGATATTCCTGGGAAGTTATCACCTTTATACGGTGCACTTTTACCTATTACAGAGAAACAGAAGACCAGTCTCCTGAAATTAGTAGCAAGTAACGACATACCAATTGAATACCACGACTGATACAAGTCTCTACCTGTGGACAAAAAAAAAAGAAAAACGTAGCTACGGAACCCAGTCTCTCAGAATCTGATTCAGAATAAAAAATTAATGTACTTTTATTAAGATTAATAAATAAATATATGTGACCAAGTCATTGTTTATATTTTTTTCTAGCAACAGATGTGACTAAGTCAATTTTTTTTTAATAATTTTGAATCCTGCTGAAAACTTTGCCAATAAATTTTCTTTTCTTTAGCGTAGAATTAATTTAAAAAATGTTTGAGTAATTTAAATTTCAAAATTACATACGATTTAATAAAAATAATGGATTCTTTAATTGCAATTAAGAAACCATTGTTTTTGACTTGGTCACTTTTTGCAGTATACCCACGATATATTGGAAAGATACCAATACGGTCAGATATATCCCTAATGACTCTCACCACTGCTATAAACACAAAATGGCGAGTTTTAATTTTCTTGTCCATCGTTTACTAAGCTTCCCTCTCAGCAATGAGAGGTTTGAAAAAGAAAAAGTATTAATTAAACACATAGCTGTGAGTAATGGTTATCCTAGAGATATAGTTAAAAAACTAATTAGGAAGCGTAAATTTAAGGACACACCTCGTAATTCTACGACCTTTCAAAAGGATATAGAGACTCCAAAATATGTATCCATCCCGTACGAACCCCGGTTTACTCGTGGTTTGAGTAAGGTCGTTAAAAACGTGGGTATAACAGCGATTCATTCGTCGAGTAATAAATTACAACAACTCTTAGACAATCCAAAGGATAAAATTGTTCCAAATGAAAGGTCTGGGATTTACGAAATTAGTTGTAATGATTGTGATCGAAAATATGTTGGACAAACGACACGATCAATTAACACCAGATTTAAAGAGCATATGGCTCATCTAAAATATGGAAGAACAGATAAGTCTAGTATTGCAAAACATGCTTTCGACAACAATCATAGAATAGATATTAGTAATTTAAGATTAGTTAGAAATGTGACCAATAATAGACAGTCGGATGCATTTGAGAACATAGAAATTGTAAAATGTAAAAATAGCATGAATAGCGACAAGGGACCTGTACCGTATAGCCCGCTTTACGCGTTGATTAACAACTGATCATTGAAGCGTGACTAATGGTTTCACCATAAATAGTATAAATAGGGTAGATTTTTAGTTTAAAATTAGTTTCAATCGTCTCCAATCGTCTCTAATCGGTTGGCGAAACGCGCGTCGAGTGAAGTGAAAGCGTTATAATTACATCGAGTGTTATAACTACTCCGAGTGTTATAATTACATCAAAGGTTCCAGCCCTATCCAGTATTAAAATTGATTAGTTATTAGTATTCCATCAAAACATAACAACATGTTGAATGAAAGGGCCTTTATAGTGACGATTTTAGCTTGCTGTAAGAAAAGTTATACTGCCCCGATCTCCCATTGCGGTAATTGTGGGTATCCTTTGAATATTTCTCATTTCTCATTTCGTCAAATGTCTCATTTCGATGTTACACACAGTACCTAATTAATAGTATTAAAAATAATTCTGTCGCACATTAGCAGATAAAAATGCCTCGAAATAAATACCATCTGCACGCTCATGAATCTACATATCTTTATTTATAGGTAAATGGGTTAATGGTGTTATTCCCGTGTTTTTTCTGATTACTTGAAAAGTGCATTGTTTGCCATATTTCTATAATTACCCTGTATTACGAGTATGTTGTATACAACAGCTTGTAATTGTATCATTTGGTGTGCAATGTGCACGAGAGCCAGTGCTAGTAATTTAATTTGCATGATTACAATTTAAATTTACGTACATACACAAACATAATATATACATATATATTTATACAGCGTGATCAGTTAAGGCTACGAAGCGGCTATATCTCAACCGTCATTCATGCTACGATATTAGGGTAAAACTAGTTCCTAACTTCATCGTCAGGGAGCGCATTTGCTATGGCGTTTCAGTAAATCGTCAATTCCTACGAATATCTTCGGTACAATGTAGGTCGAAAATATACTTTTTGGAATTTCAGTTCTTCCATCCTCTACAAATTTTGTTTTGTTTGTTCTGTTTAGTAGAAATATATGGAAATATTGAAAATATATGCAAGATTTAAAAAAATAAGAAAAAGGGGAATATTTATTTATAAAAATCTTTTCTTCAAAAAAAAATAAGGTCAAATTTGTACAAAAAAATCTTATTTTTGTCAAACAATTCGAGCAAGAGGCAGATCTTCATCATTGCTGTCATCAGCATCGACAGCATCATATTCAATAATATCTTCTTGCCAGTCTACTTCCTCAAAATCTTTAATAGTATCGGAAATAAAAATTGATCTATCGCCTTTTTCTATTTTCTTCATCAAGTTTTCATTGTGGGATGCATAAGTGGTTTAGCGGCTCTGTCATTAGTAAGTATGTTTCTATTTTTTGAATGAATATGACTATACATGTTAAAACTGCGTTCCATGGCCGCCGAAGATGCTGGCAACATCAAAATTCGTGAAGCTACTTGTGTAAGTGAAGATGAAGAACAAAGTCCTTTCCACCAGGAGACTGGATTATCAAAACTAACTTTCCATATGAAGTTATTTCCAAATAACTTGCCACTTCTACAACGGTAATTTGTTATTTCATCTATTATTTCTTGCTCCTTTATATTGAGTTTATTTTTTGATATATTAAGTATGCATTCTATGGCAGAAAGAATTTGTGTTTCATCAAGTTCAGAACCTTGTGATTTTGAATTTAGTAATTCTGCAGCATTAATGGGGTTAATAGCAAATTATTTTCTTTTGTCAACAATTCAGATTTTTCTTTGTCGTTAAGTGAGGACAATGCAGGGTTGTTCTGAATTACCCTTTTAATATCACAAAATGCTTTTACAGGAAAGTGAATAGTGCCATAATCTCCTTCTACAATATTTAATCATTTGCCAATAGGTTCAAAAATGTTAATTAGGTTGGAAAACTGACCCCAAAATACTTCATCTAATAGCCACTGCTTAATCATTTGTGTTGCTTCTTGGTTACCTGTAACTCCTTGTAAACTGAGCTTAGTGCTGTATAGACTTTTTAACCTGGTCAAAACTGAAGGCCAGCGAGTATGGCACCTGCATTTGACTCTACAGTTTTGTTTTGGGTTCGTTGTGTTCGTAAAAGTTAATCTGAATTTCGTTGTTGCAACGTTGAATCTCCTCCTTTACTGTATGGGTAGTTGTGGGCCTGTTGGCATAGACCTGTGATTTCAAATAACCCCATAAAAAGAAATCTAATGGTGTTAAATCACACGATCTAGGGGGCCAATTCTGATAATCGAAACGAGAGAGTACACGGCCTGGAAATGTCTCATGCAGTAATTGAATTGTTTTACGGGCTGTATGGCATGTGGCACCGTCTCTTGGAAACCACATATTGGCCACATCAATATTATCCAATTTCGGCAGAAAGAACTGTGTTATCATGTCGCGATATCGAGCACCAGTAAACAGTCACTGCTTGACCAGCCTCATTTTCAAAAAAATATGGTCCAATTATGCCTCCAGCCCAAAATCCGCACCAAACAGTGACACGTTGTGGATGCATTTGTTTTTCGAAAATCACATATGGGTTCTCAGAACCCCAAAAGCATCAATTTTGGCGATTAACAAACCATCAAGCCATAATCAACCAGCATCCATTTGTTGATGTTCAATAATCCATTCAACAAACTCTCTTCGCTGTGCATGGTTATTAGGCTTAAGTTGTGGCGTTAATTGAATTTTGTAAGCATGGAGACACAGATCTTTAGTGAGTATACGCTGTAGAGAGCTACTTGAAATTTGCAATTCTTGGTCACGACGCGACGCCGAATTGAGGTTCCTTGATTGTCACCGACACTCTCACGCACGATATTGATATTGTATTTGAACGGCATGTTCTTGGACGACCAGTGTGTTTGGCGTCTACAACGGATCCAGTCGCCCTGAATTTTTCAATTAATCTCTTCACAGTTGACGAAGTTAAAAACTATTGCGACCATATTTTGTATGAAATTTTCGAACTGCGGCCGCCAAGCTTTCATTATTTTTGAAATATTGTTCAATAATGAAGACGTTGTTCTATCGTGTAACGCTCCATTTTTACTAACCCTAAACTGTCAGCTATCGAATTGTTTTTTGTTTAGGGTTGCCAACAGTTTACTATATATATATATATATATATATATATATATATATATATATATATATATATATATATATATATATATATATATATATATATATATATATATATATATATACATATATATATATATATATATATATATATATATATATATATATATATATATATATATATATATATATATATATATATATATATATATATATATATATATATATATATATATATATATATATATATATATATATATATATATATATATATATATAAACGTCTATTTGCTTATTTCTATGTAATGAAATGCTACAAACCCAAGATTACTTTTCACAAAATAAATATGAATAGCAAAGAATTTCAAAGCTAATATATATATATATATATATATATATATATATATATATATATATATATATATATATATATATATATATATATATCCCCCTATCTCGCGTTCTATCCCCTGTTAAAGTTTGTCTACAAAAAACTGACTCACCCTGTATATATATATATATATATATATATATATATATATATATATATATATATATATATATATATATATATATATATATATATATATATATATATATATATATATATACATATACATATATATATATATATATATATATATATATATATATATATATATATATATATATATATATATATATATATATATATATATATATATACAGGGTGAGTCAGTTTTTTGTAGACAAACTTTAACAGGGGATAGAACGCACGTTTTCAAAAAGAAAAGTGCCTATAAATATATGGCCGATCTAGCTTCCTAAGGAAGATACAAGGTGTTAAAGTTTCATTTTTTTTTTACATTAATGTGCAATATTTTTTGAACGGAATGATATATTCACTAAATAAAGGGTCCGCCAATAAGCGCGCTCGATCTTTAAAATGAAATAAAGCAAGTTGTGTGAGAGGTATAAATGAAATTTATTTTTTGTTTGAAAGAGTATTCGAAGGCATTATGTATGGAAAATAATATCGGTCAAATGTCCACCTCGGCTTCGATGGGTGGCGCGCATACGAGAAGTCCAATTTTCAATGACTCTGGCGCACAAATCGGGCTGTATTTCATCGATGGCGTGGCGTATGTTGACTTTGAGGGCATCAGTGTTTTGTGGTTGGTTTGCGTAGACCTGTGATTTAAGAAAACCCCACAAGAAATAGTCTAGTGGGGTTAAATCGCACGATCTCGGTGGCCAGTTGATGTCGCCTCCGCGCGAGATAACCATTCCTCCGAAGCGCTCGTGCAGAAGATCCATTGTGGCGCGCGCTGTGTGGCTCGTAGCGCCGTCCTGCTGAAACCACATATCCTCGACATCCATATTGTCGATTTCATGCCAGAAAAAGTTCGTTATCATGGATCTGTATCGTTCGCCGTTTACCGTGATGGACACACCATCGTCGTTCTCGAAGAAATACGGCCCGATGATGCCTCCGGCCCAAAATCCACACCAAACAGTTACCTTTGCTGGGTGCATTGCGACCTGGTGGACCTCCTGTGGATTGTTCTCGGCCCAATAACGGCAATTCTGCTTGTTGACATTCCCATTTAACCAAAAATGTGCCTCATCGCTGAAGATGATTTTGCGACCAAAATCGGGGTCGACTTCCAACTGCTCTAAAGCCCAATCAGCGAAGATACGGCGCTGTCTATGGTCGTTTATTTTGAGCTCTTGTGTCAGCTGGATCTTGTACGGATGCATGCCCAAATCCAGATGCAAGATTCGGCGATGTGATGTTTCCGAAAGGCGGAGTTCCTGTGCGCGACGTGAAATTGACTGTCGCGGATTTTCACGCACACTATCGCGCACAGCGGCGACATTCTGGGCAGATCGGACGTTTCGACGACGCGTCGGTGTTGGCTGATTGTTCACCGAACCGGTTGCCTCGAATTTGTTAATCAAACGACGGATAGTCGACTCAGCAGGACGATCAATTGCACCGTAAAATTGGCGGAGCGCGCGGAACGTTGCTCGAACCGATGAATGATTTTCGTAATAAGTTTTAACGATTTGCACATGTTGCTCGCGGCTGAATTGGTTCATGGTGATTTGTGAAGATACACTGAATAATAACAACTACGTTTGCCAACTCTACCACAAACAACATGGCCGCCATGAGCTGTCAAAGATCGAGCGTCCCTATTGGCGGACCCTTTATATATTACTATTTCTGGCGAGAACATGGAAGGAGTCAATCTTGTCGAAATGTTTCGAAGATACTCTCTTCGTACCTCACCAATTGGGCATTCAAGTTTCTTCCTAGCATTCAGATATGGAAAATGTAGATATCAATGCTTTGGTATGAATTCTAAGGGGGTTTCCCAAAAAAAAAAGGCAGAATTTTTGGAAGCGCCGAATACTTTGAATTACACCAGTCACTGTTTCCGGAGAGATCGATATAAATACAAACTCGGCATCTACTTCAACAAATACATTTTATTTATGTATTAAATGCATTATGTACATGCATGCATACATTCAATGCCTACATTTTCCCTAATTTATAATAATAATATGAAATTATTTAAGTTGGCAATAAATGAATAGTTGGTTCATGAATTATGATGTATTTTTGGCGTGCGAGCAAATTTTTCCTGTACTTGTTAGGAAAAGTCGAACTCTTCCTAACTAATTAGTTACTAAATGTACAACTTTTCAAAACACCATTTAAAAAAAACACACAAAGAGTCACTTTCATTGATGATATGAATATGATGCCTCGATATCTTTTTTTGATTGGTGTATTTGTATTAATAAAAAGTAATGACACATAGACTCGTTAAGTGCTACTTTAATAATTTTTATGTAACTAGACAGACAATCCACGCATTGTAATCGCGTACAATTATTTAATTTTCATTCACGACAATAGCTAATATTTCGCTGTCGTAACAGTAAAGACAACCTTGGCACATTTTTACCGGAATAATTTGTATTGGGTTATGTATGCGTGCGTTGCTACAATTTTTTTCCAATAAAGAGATTAATCTGCATTAGGTACCTGTAGATTGAGGCCAATCGATGGAAGGGTTCGTCCTGCGAGGCATCCCAAAAGTTAATGTCGGTGTAAGAATGGTACGATTATGTATGTGTCGTGGCGTTGAGCCTGGCGTCCTACTTCTGAGCCCCTTCTGACCCACTAAACCCAATAATTTTTTCCAGTAACTACCCTAATATGGGAAAATGTGGGATAAATTATCACCTATTTATAAACATAGTCAAATTCGATTGATAGAGACCTAGTTTTTAACATTTTTTACTGTTTTTCATTTTATTTATAATTTTAATTTAGACTTGAATTTAAATGATCAATAAAACAAATCGTACATCACTCTGAAGATCCTCAATAAAGGTGAAAGAACTTGTACAACTTCTAAGTGGTTCGTTTCCGTGTGTATGTCCAGATATAGCACTGGTAAGTGTATCTTTCTTATTATTCGTCTATTTGCTTATTTCTCTATGTAATGAAATGCTACAAACCCAAGATTACTTTTCACAAAAAAATATATTTATATATATATATATATATATATATATATATATATATATATATATATATATATATATATATATATATATATATATATATATATATATATATATATATATATATATAACTGATATAGATAACTGATGACGGTTTAGGTATTATACAGGGCTAACTAAAAGGTTGTTATATAACCCTAATTTTAAAACACTCTGTGGATTAATTTCGTAACCAAATTCTTTAAAAATACCAATTTTTGTTGAGAACCATTCCTTTCCTACATTTTGTTTTTTGGTCCATGTCTTTAGATGCATTGGTTCAAAATTAGCGCACCATACAGAAATCAATTGAAACAACTTTCAGGGTGAGAAGAAACATTTTTTAATTTTTTCTTTAACAAGAAAACAAAGGAAAACAAAGAAATAAAATTATGTGAGCTGATCCCTAGTAGGTTGTGTTGCCACCTCTAGCTCGGATTACAGCCTGAATCCGCCGTGGCATAGTTCTAATGAGGTTTGAATGACGGGTTGAGGAATATTATCCCACTCATGAAGAGTAACCTGTTCCAGCTGTTGAAGGTTCTGTGGGTCTGGTAGACGTCGTCTCACTGCTCTCTTAATGATGTCCCATAGGTGTTCGATGGGATTTAAATCCGGGATTCGTGCTGGCCAGTTTATAACATCAATATGGACTTCATTCAAGTACTCAACACAAATTATTGCTACATGTGGTCTTGCATTATCTTGCATGAATATGAAGTCAGGACCAATAAACGGAGCATAGGGCATTTAGAACGAAATTGAAGGCAGCTTCCCTTTCCCCTTGTCTTCTATACACACGTTGCCGCCCATCACAAGATTTTAGGCCTATTCTTGTTTCATCGGAGAATAGGACTTTCCTCCAGTCATCGATAGTCCAATTCTCATGTGCTCGTGCAAATCGTAATCGAGCTACCTTCTGAGCCCTGGTAAGTTCTGGTGCCTTTATGGGCCTTCTACTGATCAAACCTGCCTCCCGTAGTCTTCTCCTTACAGTAAGAGCAGAAACTTGAACATTTCTAACCATCTCAAGTTCACTCTTCAATTGCGAACTACTGTCCGATTTCTTAAAGCATTTTGGCGGAGAAAATGGTCATCCCTAACATTCGTCGCCCTTTTTCTACCCTGCCCATATCTCCTGGAGTGAGAACCAGTTGCCCTGTGACGTTCTTACATTCGACTTATTGTCGAATGGTTAACACGCAGAAATCGAGAGACATATCGCATACTTCTACCCTCTTCAACCAAAGTTTGCGCTCTTAAACATTCCAATGCTGTCAAATGTCTCACACGATTCATTATTTTAAATTGCTGAATATTCCTCAACACCGTATTGTTTTTAAAGATGTGTCAAAATGAGATTGCATACACCCAATCATTGTTTTTTGGTTGACATATGCCGCCTACGTTTTACATATCACTTGTAACAGCAGAGTAAATTAACAGTAAACTGATGGTGACAAATTCATTTTGCTCTTAAATATGAACCAATCTAAAGACATGGACCAAAAAACAAAATGTAGGAAAGGAATGGTTCTTAACAAAAATTGGCATTTTTAAAGAATTTGGTTACGAAATTATTCCACCGAGTGTTTTAAAATTAGGGTTATATAACAACCTTTTAGTTAGCCCTGTATAATACCTAAATCGTCCTCAGCAAGGAAGGCTGGACTATACCGTGGATGCTCTAGACTCTAAAAGCAGAGATTATGCAACCAGGGAGGAATCCCCACTAGAGTGTATTTAGGGAAGTTAAGGGGGAATTCATCTACGCTGAAACAACTACGAAGTCTGCAGATGTTCCGGAAAAAGTTTAATCATTCTCTCAGATAGATTATCTTGATCAGTTCCCATCAAGAATCGACCTTTTTTCTAAGAATTTTTAAATAATGACAGGATTTTGACGCTGAGAGAAGATGATATGTGGAATAAGCGAATTATCGTCGCCAGATATTACGTAAATAATTAGTGAATAAAAACGTTTCTTTTCAAATTTGAATGTTTTTTTTCTGAAAAAAAAAACATTCAAATTTTCAATTATAAAAAACCCATAATAATTAAAAAAGTTTTTTGTTCTTTAGGAAAAATAAACAAAACAATTTATTACTGCTATTACTAGTACTAGTATTGCTGATACTGTAAGTACTGTAAGCACAGCTCCCATTGAAATAAGTAATACTGACTTGGAATTGCCAAGTGGCTTATCAATAGTTCCTAACAAAGATACCACAGCTACAATCGACATGGATGTAGATCATCTGGATTATAGTTCCGACAATTTTTTGTCAGGTACTTCTGAAAACTTTTCTATAAACGACACTGACACGTAGGAAGGGCCAGTATAATTTGACGTTGCTTCTGATTATAGTGATTTTGAATAGTAGGTAGTGGATACGGCTTCTAATATGTATGTGTAGTTGAACGACCGGCAACCCTGACCTACACAATTTTTTTTCATTGGCGTAGGCATTTTTTTTCTTAGGGTGCTGAAAGTAGAAGGTTTTTATATGCATATTTTCAACACCACAGCGCGTTACCATTTTTTAGAGGGTGGCTCGCTAGTAGCCATATTTCCCACAAGAAACAAAAATAATATGTACAAAACATCTAAGTAGCCGTGAAAAATAAACTTTAAAACGGAAAAATAAAATAAATATACTTGCGATACTTGCAATTGAAATACAGTCACATTTATTGTGTAAGTAGGTACCTACCTAACCTACCAAATCGTCAACACTCAACGCCGATTTACTTTGACTCAATGCTTTGACAAAGATCAGAGCTTGTCTGTTAATAGGTACCTACATATCTAAACCGATACTAAATACAACACATTTTTAAAAATAATTACAAATGCAATACATACCTACCTACCAGCTTCTCATCGCAAAGCGATTTCCAATACACACACTTTTTACAGCCAATGAAAATTAGAAACTGACCTTGAGGTATTTTACCGTCATTGTAAATTTTCATTTTATTCGTGGCTAGGTAGGTACACGGTTTTAATTTTATAAACAGTCTATAGAATTTTTAATTTTGCCCACTGATGTAAATTATTAATTTGTGATCTAGGATGGGGTAAGTACCTACATAAAAATAAAGTCAATGAACAATAGGTGCCTACTTATGTAATAAACCAGAGAGCGTTTCCAGTTTTCGTAAATCCCAATAAAACGCCTAACTTATATCGTTGTATTTATAACCTAGCGGCCTCAAGCACTGGGATATTTTTTGGATCAAATTATTTGAGAAATATCTTAAGTGGAGGAGGTACCTATTAGTACCTACCTCAGTACACATCAGTACCTACTTCGAGCTGCCCATAAATCAACTTTTCTTTGTTAAAGTCGGCTCTACTATAACCCCCTCTATAAATTTCTGCCGTCAAATAATATTTTCCTTACATTTTTTAACATACCTATACTATCTCGTAAATAAAGCGAGGTCTGGTGGAAATCTGCGTTTTCAGGGTTCATACGAAACGAACAAAAATTTTTGCTAACCGCCATTTTTTTATCTCGACTCTCGTAGCGGTGTATACCTACATAGGTAGGTATATAAATAATATATAGGTAGGTAAACGTCTTGCTTCACCGTTTTGACTTTTCACGACCTAAATAGAAACACCCGACAACAACAGAATTTAGCTGAATCTTTGCCACAAATAATAGTTTGAAGAAAATTTCAACCAAACAATTTGAGCGTTTACAAAAACTCTTAAAATGGATACCGCAACAGTTTCATTAATTTTACAGAAATTTCCCGCATGGTGAAGGTCAAGACGTAGATCTCGACTCAGTCCCGGAATTAAGTTTTTGCATAATAATAAATGTTGTGCTTCATATAATAAATGTTGTGAAAAATCGGTTTGTCGTTATAAACTCATTTAGTTAAGTGAATTGGTTTTAAATTGCAATTGATAATTTCTACAATCTTCTACAATTTCTACAATTTTTTTCTTGTATGTTTCGCTACTTAATTGTTTTAGAATAAGAATAATATTATACTTTTATTTGGACTTAAAATTGTTTTGCTATATTTATTCTCACCCAAATACAGACTTAACATAGGTTGTCCTCCAAAAATATTTCTTTCTATGTTGTCACTCAAAAAAAGTTATAATTTATTTAAGGATAAAAACCAGGATAAAAACAATTTAGAAACGGGACATAAAATTTACCTACCAACACTAGAAGGTACTTAGGTACGTCTGAAAATACATAAATACCTAAGTATCCGTACTGAAAATAAATAATTAGTTTATTTTTAGTTACTTTTTTGTTTCGTCAGAGGTACCACCTACCTACCGCTCAGATAATAAAAATATACCGTATTATATTGTATCACAATAACATTTAAACAGCACTATATATATATATCGCGAATATCTCAACCAATACGAATGACCGTTGCAGATTATAGAAATGAGCGCAATACCCGCAAACCCGCCACTGTAAGAGATCCGAACGTTTGAGAGTCCATGGGGACTGTCAATCAAACACAGACGGCGCGTCATTCCAATAAGTTAAAAAGAGATACACTGCTCGATCATCCAGTATTCCGTCTACGGTAGAGCGGCGTTGCCGTTTTTAACTATAAAAATAAATGTTTAGGGAATTTCCATAATTTAAAGTAGACGAAAATAAATGTAAAAATGGCTAACATCTTATATTATTGTATACACAAATAATTCTTTTATGACATTCATAAATAATATATATAATTTTTATATAGTATTGTGGAATATGATAGTTTAATTGAATATTGAGAAATTTGAGAATTACATGTGGCAACGGCGCGGTATCTTATATGCGGTCAGTTAACTACACATACATATTAGATAGCGTATAATAGGGTTATATTCAGTGTCCATTAAGATAATGTAAATACAATATCCGGTACAACAGACAGGATTCTTTGTATTCCTTTCAAGTTCACGATTTCTGATTGAAGCGTGGAAATGTTTTAAGAAAATGTCAGGTAACGTCAAGAATGTTTTGTAAAGCCTACGGCATAATATCTTAATGCTTTTATTACAGGGCAGTATACCGGCAGGTTTAATAGGCTGTGCTGTAAATTGTTTGTTGTGACAGGTGAATATCCATCTAAAATTTACTACCGGGTAATTTTTCTTTTATTCTTTGTCAAAATATAGGACACTAGTTGCAGGTTGTGTTATAAATCACTAAATCAGACAGACGCGTGTTTAATTAGCTTACTAGGTTTACATTTTGCTCTCAATATTAATCTACCTGCTGGATTGGTCACATTTTCCCATTATAGATGACCTGTCAGTTAGATCTCGAAATTGTTGTTTGAGGTATCAACATCAAAACATTAAAATTGTATGTTTTTAAACATCAAAATTTGTAAAATAATTAAGTTAATTAATTAAGTTATTTATAAATAGGAGAAAGATGGATAGAACACTTCAGATGTTTTGTGCATTTAGTATTCTACTCGCATGTCACGGCTATAGGATGATCTGGTAATGATCGTTATTTCGAACTGTCACATACCTACCATGTGCATTCCGCTGATCTTATATTTAATTATGTCTGTGGCAAAAATATAAATTTGTTAAAAATATTAATACTTTGCAGTTTCGAAACAGTATAGGAGCGTGATTGCGAAAACTCATTTATATTTCATTGAATTAAAAAAAGTAGGCCAAAGTAAGCATAATAATGCTTAATTACTATTATAAAATTAATCTCACTTTTAATAAGCGACAAAATTGGGTCAACTGAATTCATCAGATATTACGAACGATAATTACATTGTTATTAATAGTCAACTTAAACGTTATCAATAACCTATCGTAACGAGATCTGGGAAAACGTGTTGGTGGGTACGTATGCGTAAAACACAATTCAATTAAAGTTCAGTAGGTCAGAATTGATTTAAATATCTTTTAGTTTATAATGCTATAAAGAATATTTGTGTACTACATAAGTATCACCTACCAATTTCATTAAATAGGGGTTTCTTAAATTATGAAGGGTGAGCAACGGAAATAAAAGCGGATATCAAAAGAAATAAATGTATTCATACTATTCGTAGCAGTTATAGCCGAGGACCTTACGTTAATTTGGGCAAGCTGAGAATATTTCGCACCTTGGACGAAGATACAGAATCACAGTTTTACAATTCAATCGCATAATCACATGTGATCCAAACTCATGTGTCAAAGGCCAACAACAACATGAATGCCAAATCAGATACAACAAAACGCTCGGCAATACGGCATTTTTCAGAAATAAAGTCTTTTCCCACCGCGAGATATTTGGGAAATATCTATGTTTAAATAATTGGTGTGAAGTTAGCGCGGCATTTTAGCATTAAATAGCATGCGCACAACTTGGCAACATTGACGGAGGTGGATAACACAGATTTAGTTCAGTAATTACAATTTAGAGTTGACGTCTTATGTCAGAAAACCATCCAGTAGCGTGACCATTTTTTTAAGGAATAAAATTAAAAACTTAAAAGAATAAACTCTAAATCAATCGCCTGCGACAAAATTGGAAATTACATCTCAAGTAGGCATAATTGTATTAGTGTAATTTCTCTTGAAATTTCAAATTTTATAATTCGTATTATAAAATTTGGTTTTTCGTATTATTTATATAGTGATGTAAACTTTAAAAAAAATTTTATTTAAAAAAAACATGTTTTTTTTAGAAAAAGAAACAAAGCATTTGTTTTTTCAAAAATTTGTTTTTTTTTCAGAAAAACTGTTTTTCCTTGATAGAGAAAATAATAAACATTAAGCAGAAAAATTTTGCAACCTTTTAAAATAATCTTTATTTATAATAGAGGCATTTAAATACACATGAATATTAAACACATGAATTTAAACACATGAATATTAAAATAAACAACTAAAATAGACTAAACTAAAATTTTATTATAAGAAAAAAAATAGGCAGCATCTAAATATCACATGTCAAAGTAGGTACCTAACCTACAATCTATCTAATATGTATGTGTAGTTAACTGACCGCATATAAGATACCGCGCAGTTGCCACATGTAATTCTCAAATTTCTCAATATTCAATTAAACTCAATATAATACGGTTATTTTTATTATCTGAGCGGTGTAGGTAGGTGGTACCTCTGACGAAACAAAAAAGTCCTGTAACTAAAAATAAACTAATTATTTATTTTCAGTACAGATAGGTATTTATGTATTTTCAGAGGTACCTAAGTACCTCCTAGTGTAAAAATGTTTGTTCGTTTCGTATGAAACCTGAAAAACGCAGATTTCCACCAGACCTCGCTTTATTTACGAGATAGGATTTTTTAATATACCTAATTAAAAAATGTAAGGAAAATATTATTTGACGGCAAAAATTTATAGTGGGGGTTAGAGCAGAGCCGACTTTAACAAAAAAAAATTGATTTATGGCCTGCTCGAAGTAGGTACTGACGTCTTTATTTTTATGTAGGTACTTACCATCCTAGATCACAAATTAATAATTTACATCAGTGGGCAAAATTACAAATTCTATAGACTGTTTATAAAATTAAAACCGTGTACCTAGCCACGAATGAAATGAAAATTTACAATGACGGTAAAATATCTCAAGGTCAGTTTCTAATTTCGATTGGCTGAAAAAAGTGTACTGGATAGGGCTGGAACCTTTGATGTAACTATAACACTCTGAGTAGTTTCCACAAACACCAAAACACTTTCAATTCGCTCGACGCGCGTTTCGCCAACCAAGTTGGCATCATCCGGAGATTATTAAAACTTATCTTAAACTAAAAATCTACCCTATTTATACTACTTATGTTTATATATTCTTCTATTACCTCTTTTCTATAGTTGTTTAATTCGAGTAAATCCCAAGATAGTCCAAGGTCTGTGGAATTGGTACACTCGGAAATAATGAACAAACATCAAAGGAAATCAAAATGTCACCCTCTTGCAATTGAATATTCTTGACCTTATCAATGAAATCATACAAATTTTTAACTGAAAAACTAGGCTGTGCAATGGGCAAACTTTCAAATTCCTTAGTCAACCATTTTGATAAGTGGTAAGTCGGAGATCTAATAGACGATACTATTGGACGCACCGACTTCCCTGGATTATGAATTTTTGGTAGACAATACAATCTAGGTACAGTAGGGTTAGATACACGTAACCTATTCTTAACAGGTGGAGTAATAAGGTTGTTACATGATTTGAGGACATTTTTCATTTCAGTGGTCATTCTTAGTAAAGGGTTTCTAGTAAGTTCTTTGTAAGGACCATTACTAATTAGGTTGTTTACCCGTTCGTAATAGTCCTCTTTATCTAAAATAACAACCTTATTACCTTTATCTGCTTTTAAATAAAAACAGTCTTTCTCGCGCAATTTTTTGATTATCTTTCTAGGATTCTTTGAGCATGGCTTTCTATTGTCTACGTTACTCATTATATTTTTAGATATTTGGTTCCTGCAAGTCACTCTGATGAGACCCTTGGATGAATCAGGCAGATATTGAATTGAACTTTCAATCCCTGCCACGACATCATCCAAAATCTCATCAGAATGGGCTACAGCAAAGTTTAAACCCTTGTTTAGAAGGTCAACTTCATCTATATCAAAAGTGTGTGACGAGTGATTTTTCACAATGTTAACGACCTTCCGAGGAACATTTTTTGTTACATTAGTAGTCAATTTTTTAAATTTTTTATTTTGTGAAGACATTTTTTTTATAAATTTCGCGTTGATTGATAAAAACATGTTCCTCTGAAATTCGCACCATTCTTCATATTCTAAATTATTTAACTTAAAAGTAAGCTTCTTGTAAAGATCATATGCTTGTATTTCAAGCATACTCCGTTTACTGTACATATAATTGATTTCTAAATCCAGCCATTTTTGTTTTGCAAATAAAGCAACCTTATTTCAAATATTCGAGCAATTTGGAATTTTAACTTGAATGAAACTCGGAAAAACAGAATGACGTTTACAGGATTTTAGAAACCAGATATCAGAACCTATTAACCTCATTTTAGTACTGTACTTACGATAGAGATTCAGTTCCGTTGACCGTGAAGTCATCCTACCTGGATAGGGCTGGAACCTTTGATGTAACTTATAACACTCTGAGTAGTTTCCACAAACACCAAAAAATTTACGATTTACGAAATTAGTTGTAATGATTGTGATCGAAAATATGTTGGACAAACGAAACGATCAATTAACGCCAGATTTAAAGAGCATATGGCTCATCTAAAATATGGAAGAACAGATAAGTCTAGTGTTGCACAACATGCTTTTGACAACAATCATAGAATAGATATTAGTAATTTAAGATTAGTCAGAAATGTGACCAATAATAAACAATTGGATGCATTTGAGAGCATAGAAATTGTAAAATGTAAAAGTAGTATGAATAGCGACAAGGTACCTATACCGTACAGCCCGCTTTACGCGTTGCTTAGCAACTAATCATTGAAGCGTGACTAATGATTTCACCATAAATAGTATAAATAGGGTAGATTTTTAGTTTAAGATAAGTTTTAATCGTCTCCGGATGATGCCAACATGGTTGGCGAAACACGCGTCGAGCGAAGTGAAAGTGTTTTGGTGTTTGTGGAAACTACTCAGAGTGTGAAAAAAGTGTGTGTATTGGAAATCGCTTTGCGATGAGGAGCTGGTAGGTAGGTAGGTATGTGTTGTATTTGTAATGATTTTTAAAAATGTGTTGTATTTAGTCTCTGTTTAGTTATGTAGGTACCTATTAACAAACAAGCTCTGATCTTTGTCAAAGCATCGGAGCAAAGAGTCAAAGTAAATTTGTAAAAAATAAGTAAAATTGAGTGTTGACGATTTGGTAGGTTAGGTAGGTACCTACTTACACAATAAATATGACTGTATTTCAATTGCAAGTATTGCAAGTATATTTATTTTATTTTTCCGTTTTAAAGTTTATTTTTCACGGCTACTTAGCTGTTTTGTACATATTATTTTTGTTTCTTGTGGGAAATATGGCTACTAGTGAGCCACCCACTAAAAAATGGTAACGCGCTGAAAGCAATACTTCATGAGTGGTGGGGAAACTTGCATACATTATCACCTGTGGTGTTGAAAATATGCATATAAAAACCTTCTACTTTCACCCCCCCCTAAGAAAAAAAATGCCTACGCCAATGAAAAAATTGTGTAGGTCATGATTGCCGGTCGTTGAACTACACATACATATTAGTAGCCGTATAAGACTAATTATTTCGTTACTCGTTACTCCCCCTACGGTTTCAAATTTCTCGAAAAAAATAATTGCCAAAAGCCTTAACATCGGGGGATTTCGTCAAGTATCGTCAATTATTTAAATGAGCTGGGCTTAAATTGTGGGGGAATGCACTTGGAGTATTCTCGGACCTCATTAAAGCCTTCGACTATCTCATTGATTTTCAAAAACACTAACCGCATTGCTCTAATACGAAAATAGCGTTAATATATAAATAGGTGCAAACACATTCCGCGTAAAGCACGATGTAATCCTATTACTTAAATTTTTAATGCCAGTTTTCATACTCGCAAAATCGTGCATGCCAAGTTTGGTTTTTATGCAATATCCAATAAGGAATATACATAAAAGGGCAATATTTACGGCAGATATATAGCCTAGCAATGCTCCCCAGGTGGGTATATGAAACCATGCCTCACCAATTATGGAGCAAAATGTCAATAAGTCAATAGTATGTACACATGCATTGTTATTAATACATGCCCCACAAAACGTTCCTTGTAACAGCTATGAAATATTTATGAGATCTCGCCGTTATACTGTTTATGATCTATCACTTTCGTTTGCTTCGAAATTATAAATTACGCGAGCTATGAAAGATCAACATTATTATGTGGCAAATCCTTAAGAATATAATGTTCGAGGCATAGGTAGATACTTGTTATACATTTTAAGTATTAAGTTTCTCAGAAATAAGAATTGCTATTTTTTCTTTTAGTATCGGGTAACATACCCGGGCATTTGAAATATATCGTGTAGAAACATGATAACAAGTTAGTAATTTAAAATATAATAATAATTATTATTTATTCCAACAAGAAAAAAAACCCAATTACAGGAATAAAAGCAATACAAGTAATAATTAAATACAATACATAAGACTAATACCTATTAGCCAAACTAAATATGCATATGCATAAAATAAAACAAACAAACAAACAAAATATAATTTACTACAACAAATCAAACAAGTACCTAATAATACTTAAGCTATCTGAGCTACCTAGTTACATATACTCTTCAAATGATCACAGTGAATATCACAATCAGAAGCGATACGATTCAACAGTTCACACATCAGATATATTGGGGACTTTCTTAAAATATTTGATCTAGGAGCAACACAGTAAAATAAAGTTTGCTGCCTAGAATGTAGGCGAGGTTACAGAATTTTTTTTTAATGATCAGGGTAATCAATCTTGCCATTCAAGATATTAAATACAAATCTAATTAGCATATTATGTCTAGTTTTAAAGAGTCAAAATTAAATCTCGCAAGTAAATAATTCTGATCCAGACCTCTGGGAGGATAAGATCCATCTTGCAAAAAGATCAAAAACTCTAAGAACTTTCTTTGGATCGATTCTAAATGTTGACAATGAACGTGATAAATCGGATACCATATAATCGACCCGTATCCTAGTTTTGACCTCACCAGAGCATAAAACAGAGATTTGAAGGTGCTTATATTGGAAAAATCCCGGCAATTGCGGTACATGAAGCCATAAGATTTAAAGGCACTAGAAACAATATGGTTTATATGTTCAACAAAAGTGAGTTTGCTGTTAAAATAAATACCCAGATCTTTGAATACACCAACTCGGCTGATGTTATTCCCAATGAAGTAGTAGTGAGTATAAGATGAAGTTTTGCGAGTATAAGTCATTACGTTACATTTGGCTATATTTAGTTTAAGATGATTTGTCTCACACCATGAACACATTTTGTTAATGCAGTCTTGAAGATGGATGGAATCTGTAGCATATTTAATTTCAGTGTAGAGTTTACAAATATTGGCAAATAACAAATGCTCACAAGTAATGACTTCAGGAAGATCATTAATAAAGAATACAAACAATATGGGGCCCAGGTTGGAACCTTGTGGCTCCACTTTTTTTCACGTTTACTTTTTTATATTCGACATTTTCGGTTTCCAGAAATCTATCGAGAAGGTTTTGGAAGCTCCTAACATCAGGAATTCTTGTTCCAGGATAACGTTGATGATCAATTCTAGTGGCAAGACAGAAATTCTTTACAATTTCTGTCTGAATCGCCCAAAACAAAAGTCATGTCTACAAGTTCCGCTTTATTAAAATTCATATTGTAAAATTACAACTAGGTATTTTAAAATCAATACAAATTACACGACATTTTATACCAAACTGACTATATACTTCTTGAATTTGACACTTATTTATTTCTAAAACGAAAATGATTGTCATTGGAGATAGGGAAGTACTTACAAAAAAATGTTTATTTTTCATTTCTACGTCACATCGTTGTAAAATATACAGGGTGTTCCATTTGAAAAAAAATAGTGAAGTCAATTTAAAAAGTTTTTACAAAAAATTGTTCGTTTTTCATTTCTACGTCAAATATACAGAGTTCCATTTGAAAAAAATGAGAAAATTTCTCCAACTCCCGAAGTTGGAGAAAGCGATACGGAATTGAAATTTTGATATATGACCATAAAGTATGTATCGCTTAAGTAGGAGGTGAATAATTTAATGAATGCTTCAGAAAAACCAATACTTTCTAGTTTCAAAAGGAGTATGTTATGGTCAATCTGATCAAATGCTTTTTGGAAGTCCGTATAGACGACATCGACCTGTCCTCTATTATCCAAAATCTCAGACATTGCGTAAAAACCGCTAAATTAGTTGACCTCCTTTGTATGAACCCATGTTGGCGTGACGAAATAAGATGCCTGGTAGAGTAGTAAAGTTTACTATACAACAGTATGGTTTCAAAGATTTTAGAGAAATTACACAGTTGTGAAATGCCTCTATAATTTCATTATTTTGATTTCCCTTTTTTGGGATTGAGCAAATATATGTTTTTTCCAATAAGACGGGAAGGAAGAATTACGTAGGATGCAATTGAATAAGATCTGTAGTGGCTCGGCAAAAACATGCGCACAGTCTCTTAGAAGAAAACTGGGAATACCATCTACGCCCATCGTAAAAGTATCCTTAGATCGTTTCAGATTTTGTAAAACATCTTCATATGAGATATTCAGTAAGTCTATGTGAAGTCTTAGATTGTTGTGTAAAGAAAACTCAGATGGATTAACTGGTTGTGATTGAATGAAGACGCTGTTAAAGTGTCACCAAACGCATTAACGATATCAGTAGGACTGGAAACTTCACTGTCGTTATAGAACATTACAGAAGGGATACGTGAGGAACCTTTCTTTTTATTTATAAAATTCCAAAACTTTTTGGGATTACCAGATAATGATCGCTCAGAATCCTTTATAAATATTCTATAAGCCTCATCAATCAGACGTTTAGATTTAGATCGATGAGGTTTGAAAGCATCAGATCAGTTGATTTCAATTTTTTGTACTTGCTATATGCAGCTGCTTTTATTCGGATCGATTTAATAACTTCTCCTGCGAACCAAGGAGGATAATGATAGCGGCGGATATGGGGAGAAGACATGTACTTTGGTACAACTATATCGAAAAGACCATATAACTTGTCGTAAAATGAAGAGCATAAATCATTCACATTATCTACATTCATCAGAAATGACCAATTCGTGTTTTAAATAAGTTCGTATAACAGAGGAAAATTTGCCTTTTTAAAATTATAAGCAGTGCAGGAAAATGCAATGGATCTTCAGATCTATCTACGATACAGTTGAAGTTAGAAAAAACAAGATCCAAAATATGACCTTGAGAATTGTTAACCTTGTTATATTGAAGTAAGCCTTGGAAATCTTTAAAGTTGCCCAATCTTGCGCCGGCTCCGGCAGAATAACCAAGGGAATAATTTGGAGAGTTAAAACCACCTACAAATAATATATTAACATCATCCCTCAGACATGGAACTAAGACTAAGGAACACAGAGCATCAAAAAATAAATCAAAGTCTTGCATTGAGGTATGCGGTGGTATATATAAAACAAATAGTAATAATTTGCGATTATTGCAGTTTACAATTTTTACACCAACCACATCAATATCGGGAACTACATCAGCCATGTAGGTAATGTCTATTTGCGAACAATTAAAGCTGTCTTTCAAAGCAATAAGGACACCACCGCCCCTTGACAAGCCTGTAGACAACCTGCATCTATCTTTTCGGAAAACGATATAGAAAATATGTAAATCACAAAACCGCTGACACAGGTAAACTAATAATTACAGTGTCGCTTATTTGTATTTATTTTATATCCTACACTTATAGTGAAAACTCTATTTTCGTGAGCCTTTAGAGGCGCAAAAGTAAGCTTTCTCACGGCTAGAAGCTGAAAAAAATACTTTTTTGTCAATAGATGGCGCGTCAGGTATCTGTCATCGCAGTGCAAAATAAGACAAATTAAGTTTATTAACAGTAATTGATATATTTTAAAGTGTAATAATTATTAATAAAAACAGTAAAATAAAAAGTTTTAAGCAAACTTGTATTGAAACAAAGTATACTTTGATCCCAATAGATAGATAAACATCGAATTCATGAAATGCTGGTTTTTACAATCATAAAATCTTGTTATTATGAACACTGTATACTAGTATTTCATAATATACTGTTATTGTATGTACAGTGTCTAGAGATTTGTTCAATATTTGTACGATACCCGCAGAATGTGCTCGGTCGGGCGTTAGATAAGTCAGGAATTTATCAAGAGTATTATAATAATAATTACTATGTCCCGAGGAGCTTTAAATACTAGGTTACTTCAACTAAACCCGCCGCTGCGCTGCTAAGGTAGGTACGAAAGCAATAAATATAACAATTAAAGTTTAACCGACTTTTTGCCGCCATATTCGTAGTTTTTGTGGAGTACGTACGGTAAGGCAACAAAAGCATAGTATACCAATTGAATTATAAAAGAAAATATTTCCCCATATTGCAATTACATCTGTAACTGACACAAATTAAAAACATTTAAATATTTTATTTAGTTGAATCGGGTAGCCAAGGACACCCACGAACCGTGACTGATTGCTGCGAATGACACAATTTTAAAGAGAAAAAAATATGTCGAACAGAAGATTTCCCAACGCAGTCAACGTTTTTAGTATTATCATTTTAAATTACCTACTATTGCATTTTTGCACCATAGTATCGCACGCATGTATCGCATATCGTCGTGATTTCCACGTTTTACTTCCCGATCTACAGGGTGTTTGGTAAGGCGATGCAGAACCGGGTGGTAGAAGGCAGCCATATAAGCCATATTTCGGATAAAGAAAAAAATAATTCAGAATACTTACACAAATGATGAAAATGGAGATTTTTTTAAAAAAGCACAAAACTTGTAATATAAAAAAAGGGTAGATTTTTGCATATACATATGCTTGGTTTATATGGATGCCACCACCTCGTTCCAGGTCGGAATCCCTTACTAAACACCCGTATATACTCGTAGATAAGGGGAATGTATTAATTTAAAAAAAAATTGTGCTATAACTTATGACTGTCGTTTTTTCCGGTCAATATAACATAAAAATTAAAGTAAACTAAACACCCCACGAAAACATTAATATTTTTTGTAAAAACGATATTTTTCGCTCAATGATGGATGTTCAAAGAAAAGCTCAAACTTTCAATTTTTTCTCCTTTTTAACCATGCTACAGACACTGACGACTATTGTTTAGTTAAAAAAATAAAACATCTTGCAATCTTTCAAGAAGATCCTGCAAGAAAATTTAGTTCAAACACTTTTAATATGACTATAAACATAGCGAACATAACAATTTTAAATCTAAACCCCTTTTGATGTAGTAAAATTAACGCAAAAATCGGACAAACTGAAACATCCAAAAAAAAAGTTCTCTCCAACGCCGAGTGGTTCCATACCCTCCTCTTCAGGGATGTAATGTTTAAAACATGTTTAAAACACCTACAACAAAAGTATTAAACAGGGGTGTTTTAAACAGTATAAAACATGTTTTTTTAAGTGTTTTAAACACTGATCTCTGCTGATCACTGATGAAATCTCCCGATTTCGATTTTATTCTTTCTTTCTTCATATTTCCTACTTGAAATTATTGAACTATTGAACTATTTCCTACTAAATGAAAAAAAGCTGTTCAAGTTCAATACAATAACGGAAAATAAAAATAAAATAAACAATCTTTTAAAATAATAGTTAATAAAATAAAATAACAAACTTTTACATATCGGGGATACAATGTGAATATTACTATATCTACTTTATAAAACAAAAACAAGTAATGTAACAACAACAATTAGAAAAAGGCACAAAAGAAAAACAGGAGAAAAAGTTTAGGTTAAGTCAAAATCTACATCATCAATCGATGCATTTGTCTGGGAATTAAAATATTTTAATATGGTGACTAATTTTTTTAGTCTTTACTGTAAGGATTTACAGGTAACAACTACTCAGAGAGCTAATACTCCTTCTTGTATTGAATTACAGCTGCAAATCCGATAAGATAGCCATGGTCATTCATCAATACCTCCACCAGGTGTAGACTAGTTTCGAGCTGTTGGCTCTCATCAATGCACTGCTACCAATACGTAGGTAGAGGAATTCATGAATGACCAAAACTATCAAAACAGTCAAGCAGACCAAGCAGTAGAGTGCAAGCGAGGGATAACCAGACACCTTTAGCGGTCAGTTGCTACTACTCATCAGACATTACTAAGTAATGATGTACATGAAGTTAGCAGGTCAACTTTTGCAAATCGATCTCACTATGGCATAAACATTTGCCGTTTTTTAGCCGTTAATTAATCGTGAAAAAAAAATTGCCGCTCTTTAATTTTTTTTATATCGGGTGCCCTGATAACTTCATATGAAGTTAGCAGGTCACATAATTATATAAAAAAATAATTTAAAAAAATTTAAGTTAGCTTAAAATTTGCCGTTTTTTTGCCGTTAATTAATCGTGAAAGAAATTACATGTCATATTACAATAATTAAGGCACTTGAGAGAATTAGGTAGAATTTTTATCGACTTTTGGGCTGCATCATTATACGTCAAGTCTTGACATGCTAGTACATTTCAGGTGATAGGTACATCAGTTGCGTATAGGATTACGTTTGCGCTGAACCTTATAGTTTTTGAGATATTCACTGCGAAATATCATCATTTCTTCCGCCCACCCCCCCCAAACCCGACGCTCGTGGCCGTGTAACATTTTAGTATGAATTATGAGGAGGATTTCGTAGGAATTATGGAAGCTTCCATAGGAAGAATTTCTTTTTTTCAGTTCTTCCGATACGAAGAAATTTATTTTACTGTATCATTTTTAAATTTATAATGTCGTATACATAAAACATAAAAGCTTGTCCGTTTAAGGGTCAAACTAAGAGGGTTGCGGAAGGAGGACTTTCAGGGTGGATTGACGTCATTTAGAATGGACAACTCGACGTTTTTCACCAATGTAATTCAGCCTATGCAATAGCATATTATACTGACAATTCAACTCATCGTTTTTCGTCAATGTAATTCAACCTATGCAATAGTTGTATTACACTGACAATATTTACGTTACACGAGAGGCAACAGAGTATTCCAGCGACAATATTTATATCAAATAAATGTCTAAAAAGTATAAAGTTCATTTTTAAGGAACAATAAAACAGGCCCCAATTTGACTTTGGCAATTTGGCATGTTTTTGTATTACTTGATGTTCAATTTGCTACTTTCTCGCGAATTTCAGGTACTTAAATCGTTGGTTCCAAACCGATTCCTTTTGGAAATTACACTATAGGAAATTAAATAATGCAGATAAACGTCAAATAAAATATCAGCAAACTGGCATTTAATTATATACTACTTGATTTTCTTTCAAAATGAACTTTCTTGTCACATTGATTTGTCCTCCGAATACAACTCGTGTTCTCAGTTTTGCCTCAATATTTGTTATTCATTCATTACTCGTTGATGCTGTTTTTGGAAAATAATTACTCGCGCTTCGCACTCGTAATTATTTTCGTCACAGCAGCAACTCGTATTCAGAATGACAACTATTATCGGCAAAACCCAGAGCACTTGTTGTATTATACACTGACGGACATAAAAAGTGGCGCACCTAGATTTTGTCCCAAATTTGATGTTCAGTAACTTTTAAACCAGCATATCGATTTTGATAATTTTTTTGTTTGAAAGGGCGATTCATGCGGATGACTATTTTGTAATTGGCTTTCCATAAAAAAATTATTTTTTAATATGTACAGCCTTTAAAAACCGATTATGATTTTGACACGAAATTTGATTGTCGTTGTGGAGTGAAATTTTATTTGTACTGAATTCTTAGGTTCGTCACGGTGTTTACCATTATTTTTTCAATATTCTATTTTTTGAATCACCTCTCAAATGAAACGGTGTTATTAAGTTTGATATTCAACAAGCAGGCCGTAGAGCTGAAAATGTCTAAAAGTTCATCGTTTAAGAAATGTTTAGCATTTTCGATTACGGACGCTGAAATAATTGTTACTTACAAGTACAAACAACATCAAAAAGAAATAACAAACAAAGAATTATTCGACATTTTAGTAAAATGACTGTAATTATTAATGATTAAAACAATAAACTTAAAAAATAACTGAACAACAAACTAACTAATAACGAGTATTTCCTCCTCTGGCTGCTATAACTACTTCCATACGCTTAGGCATGCTTCCAATCAAATTTGTGGTAGTGATTTGAGGGATATTGTCCCATTCTTCTGTAAGGTCAATCCTCAATTCTTTCAGATTCACTGGGTTGCGGCTACTAACACGTTGTCCCAATTCATCCCCATAAATGCTTCTCCAAACCCTCGCCTTCTCCAAACCCTCCGACGCCCGTCTACGGATCTCAACATGAATCTTGATTCGTCAGTGAATAAAACTTGAGACCATTGCAACTCATTCCAAACAAGATGAATTCGAGCAAAATCCAAAGGAGCTACTCGATGTCGTCGAAGTAATCGCATTCCAATAGCAGGTCTTCTTGCGATAAAACCGAGACTCCTGAATCTCCGACAAATTGTTCGATCTGACACAACTGTTCCTCGTGCGTTTCTTAAATTTCGGTTTGTGATCACAGCTGTTTGATAGGGATTCCTCGATATTTGCAGACCGTCAATCGATCGTCAATATTTTGCATAATCCTGGAACTACCCGAACCTGGACGTCTGCTGTATTGACCCAATTCTCGGTATCGCTGGATCGCTCTTCGGACACTTGTTTCTGGTAGACCAACAATACGAGCTGCATATCTTTGACTCCTTCCATCTTCTACCAACGCCACAACTCTAGCTACTTGAATTGGACTAATTTGCACTGGCATTTTCTTTTAGAACGTTATTTTTTTTTCACGAGAATTTCAACTGAATCTTTTGACGTTTCAGTGTTACCGTTACCATATCCTCCTTGTTAAATATCAAACTTAATAACACCGTTTCATCTAAAATGTCGCATCTTCGTTGCTGAAGAGGCTAGAGAGGTGATTCAAAAAAGAGAATATTGAAAAAAGAATGGTAAACACCGTGACCAACCTAAGAATTCAATACAAATAAAATTTCACTCCACAGCGACATTCAAATTTCGTGTCAAAATCATAATCGGTTTTTAAAGGCTGTACATATTAAAAAATACATTTTTTATGGAAAGCCAATTACAAAATAGTCATCCGCAAGAATAGCTTTCAAACAAAAAAAATATTATCAAAATCGATAAGCTGGTTTAAAAGTTATTCAACATCAAATTTGGGACAAAATCTAGGTGCACCACTTTTTATGTCCGATAGTCATTATGATAAAAATGCCTATTCCTCAAAATCAGAAGACATCTAGTAGTCGCATGTCACTTTAAAATATGTCTTCTATGATTTTTTATTACTGTGGAATAATTATTTATGTAACCAATTGGTAAAAGTACCATTTTATGTAACGAGCAGATATCTGCGGAACGAGCGCTAGCGAGTAACAGCTTGTCACGTTCATAGCTTGTCAGGTCTAAATAACCTACTATGAAATGAACTTTACAACACCAGTTGCGTAAAATTATACTTTTCGTAACTGGTTGCGAAAAGATGTTCGTAAGACGTCAAAGGGTTTTGAAAAGTGTTATTTTAAATGTCAAAATTAAAGAAAAAGTTACTTTTAAGTACCTACTGTATACAATATGAGTCGTTTTGGGAAAATTTCGACTGAAAAAATTACAAAAAACAGGAAAAATCGATTCCGCAATCGACAAAAAACTCGAAATCGTCAATATGGAGACTATTTAAGGAGCTGCTAAAGATATGAATAGGCTCCACTAACTTGGGATCTGAACTATCAAGAAATATCTACTGGATAGGGGTAAGAAATATACTGGATAGGGGTAAGAAATATCTGTTGACAAATCGCTCCCTACATTTTATCTGCGTCGGAAAACAAAATTGAATGAACAGTAGTATTACAGAAGACTGTTTCTTCAAGATGCTATTTACTTTACTGTATGATCAAGATTTAGAATATTCACCTGCAATCGTTATTGGCGATATTTAGCGACAATTTAATGAATTATTTACTAGGCCCGTTCGTTTCCCAGAAGGTCTTTTCAGTTTCTATATGCATACTGCACCACCATTGCGGCGCGGAATTAAATAGCCTCCACCCACATCAAGACCAGCCACGTTATTTACTTATAATGTACGCTGTTCTACTTTGCTCTTTTGTTGAAGGCGGCTTTCAGATATTTTTATGGCCAAAATAACACTGTTATGTACGTGCGGTTCCGTCATGCTTCCTAGCTTCTGAAAGAGCATTCTGGGAAGCGAAATTAAATAAGAAGCGATAATAAAACTCTCGCGTCTTTCAACTTTTAACGGCCACGTCTGGCCTAATTTCGGATTTACTCCAGTGGAAAAACGCCAGTCTGCGGCAGAAGAGCTTTCACCGCTTCGGATCGCCTTTACATAACGCACTCGTCTAGAGAGTCTAGAGAATCAAACAGCTATATCTATTGGTAAAACCAATGCTACTGTACCTTTATCAGTTACTGATGTTGGGGAAAATAAAAAAAATCATTTAGTATGCAGTGGGTTTACCAAACGCTATAATAAATTTGAATATATTTTTTGTCACGCCTACCTTGAAACTAGACTGTTTTTTAAATGACCATTTCCCTCGTCTTAATTTCCACCAATCACAAACGCCCAATTTTGAATTACAAATGGTTTCTAGATGGAAAAACTGTATGACAGCACCTGTCAGTAGTTTTTTCTAGTTTACCCGCGGCAAAACTTGACAGCTGTTGTCATCAAAAATTACAATACCTTTGATAACAAGTAATTATGGTCTGCTAGGACACCAGAAAACGACACTAAATAATTTTTCTGATTTTATTGTCAATAAATTTTGTGTTTTTAAACAGTGCTAGTCAGCTTATATAGTGAAAATGAGTCGCTTTGGAAGTGATTTTATGACTAATATTGATCTGGCGATTGAGAAAAGCGTACCGTACAATACCGTTAAAATCCATACGTCAATACGGAAACAGTTTACGGAATTCTGCGAGGCAAAGAAATACTTGCTTTTGGAAACTACAAGTTTAGAGCAACTAAACCGAATCCTGAAATATTGAGCGTGGAATATGAAGAAAGAAAACGGTGAAAATTACAAAGAACTAGTTGTGAAGACAATGTGGAACACCGTTGCAAAAAAAATGCAAGAGATGTATTTTATGAGGTGGAAAATAATTTTTGATCCATTTAAAGATATTATCTTTAAGTCTAGTAAGGAAGCTCGTAATGCCAAACGACGGAATTTGCAGATGTACGCCAATAAAAGAAAATCGAGCTCTGCTTCATTAAAATTGGAAGAATATTACGCAATGGTTTTATTATGGGACGAAGACATTCCGGCGGGACTCTAGCAAAAATTTTACCATGTCGCTTCAGTAGAACTTGCCTGAATAGGTGGAGAAGCATCAATTGCAGAGTTCATTATTTTAAATAAGAGGAATATTATAGTTGAAAATACCATAAGGTTTGTTAGGATTTGTCTATTCCGATTAAGTTGAATTTAGAATTTTGCGCTGATAAATGACTTTAATATTATGCAATTTACATACTGGCCAATCAGATGAGTTCTCGTACATCGTCTGTGCGGTGGGTAGAGATGCGTGCGCTCGCAACTGATACTACAGTTGGGACTTTATAAATTGAACGGTAACGATTGATATAGTAACGGTTAACACTGAAACGTCAAAAGATTCAGTTGAAATTCTCGTGAAAAAAAAAATCAGTTAACGTTCTAAAAGAAAATGCCAGTGCAAATTAGTACAATTTAAGTAGCTAGAGTTGTGGCTTTGGTAGAAGATGGAAGGAGTCAAAGATATGTAGCTCGTATTGTTGGTCTACCAGAAACAACTGTCCGAAGAGCGATCCAGCGCTACCGAGAAACGGGACAATACAGCAGACGTCCAGGTTCGGGTAGTTTATCATACCGAAATTTAAGAAACGCACGAGGAACAGTTGTGTCAGATCGAACAATTTGTCGGTTTTATCGCAAGAAGACCTGCTGTGGAATGCGATTACTTCGACGACATCGAGTAGCTCGTTTGGATTTTGCTCGAATTCATCTTGTTTGGAATGAGTTGCAATGGTCTCAAGTTTTATTCACTGACGAATCAAGATTCATGTTGAGATCAGTAGACGGGCGTCGGAGGGTTTGGAGAAGGCGTGGGGAAAAATACGAGGATGGTATGTTCAGTGAAAGGGAGAGTTTTGGCGGTGGTTCACTAATGGTATGGGGTGGAATTACCATCGATGCCCGTACAGAATTATTTGTGTTTCCACCACGGCAATCTCTAAATGCAATTAGATACATATAGATCTTGAATGAACATGTTGTCCCATTTGCACCTTACATTGGCGAAGAATTCCTCTTAATGCAAGATAATGCACGACCGCATACAGCAGTGATGACAACACAATTTTTAAACGATGTCGGAATTAATGGTATGCCGTGGCCCGCTAAAAGCCCCGATATGAATCCCATTGAGCATTTATGGGATGAATTGGGACAACGTGTTAGTAGACGCAACCCAGAGAATCTGAATGAATTGAGATATGCTCTTACAGAAGAATGGGACAATGTCCCTCAAATCACTATCACAAATTTGATTGAAAGCATGCCTAGGCGTATGGAAGCTGTTATAGCAGCCAGAGGAGGAAATACTCGTTATTAGTTAGTTTGCTGTTCACTTATTTTTTTAATTTATTGTTTTAATCATTAATAATTACAGTCGTTTTACTAAAATGTCGAATAATTCTTTGTTTGTTATTTCTTTTTGATGCTGTTTGTACTTGTAAGTAACAATGATTTCAGCGTCCGTAATCGAAAACGCTAAACATTTCTTAAACGATGAACTTTTTAGACATTTTCAGCTCCACGGCCTCCTTGTTGAATATCAAACTTAATACACCGTTTCATCTAAAATGTCGCATCTTCGTTGCTGAAGGGGCTAGAGTGGTGATTCAAAAAAGAGAATATTGAAAAAAGAATGGTATACACCGTGACCAACCTAAGAATTCAATACAAATAAATTTTCACTCCACAGCGACAATCAAATTTCGTGTCAAAATCATAATCGGTTTTTAAATATATATATATATATATATATATATATATATATATATATATATATATATATATATATATATATATATATATATATATATATATCAACACAAAATGGCGGGTTTTAATTTTCTTGTCCATCGTTTACTAAGCTTCCCTCTAAGTAATGAGGGGTTTGAAAAAGAAAAAGTATTAATTAAAGATATAGCTGTGAGTAATGGTTATCCTAGAGATATAGAGATATAGTTGCAAAAACTAATTAGAAAGCGTAAATTTAAGGACACACCTCGTAATTCTACGACCTTTCAAAAGGATATAGAGACTCCAAAATATGTATCGATCCCGTACGAACCCCGGTTTACTCGTGGTTCGTACTACTGACTCGTTATATATTATTCGTCGTCTGTACTTTTGTAACAACAATTTGCGGATTTGTTCGCATATCAACAAATAATGAGTACGTGATAATATCAAACGTAATGTCAAACAATATGTGATTAATTATCAAACTGGCCGGTAAAGTTATACGAGAGGTCGGGAACAAACCCAGTGAAATAAATGGTGTTGCTGCATAGTGGGTGGATGGCTTAGTATTCTGCTGTCTCCTGACTCAATTTAGAAATCTCGGTCTACAGACTATTACTACATGCGATAATAATTATTAGCTACATGCGTATATAAATAAATCTGATTTACCGTATTACGCTAATGGTACTCCTTTTGTTCCGACTACTTATACCTTGTTCAGGCAGATGAATTGAATTGTGTAATATGTAATAAATGTAGAATCTGTAATCCGGTGTATACACATTGTCACACATCATTTGCCAATAACCAATAATGACAATCGAGAGCATCTAATGATCAAATTGTACAGGGTATGTCCTTTTAAATTGACAGTTGACACTCCCCTCATTATCACTTATCATCCGCTTAACTCATTATTACCCCCAGAGTATAAGTCAAGAGATATTAAAATGGACAATAAAAGTTTGCCTAAGCTAGCTTAGCTTAATTTAAAAAAGAAATAAATCAGTAGTTTCGGTGTTTACCGAAGCTACCAATTACCTGTGGACGCCACTGACCGTTGCGCAACCAAGTCAGATGGTTCCCAACTATACTGGGTATCGAACTTACTATCAGAACTTTCTGTAGTTTGGTGAAAGAAAAAAAAACATTATACATACTAATGTCTAATTTTATTCCTAAAGTTGCATTGCAGTTGCATTAAAAACTGCATAACAGTTAAATTACATCAAAAGTTAAATTAAAGTTGCATTAAAGTTAAATTGCATTAAAAGTGACATATCTCTAAAAACAGCAGTTTAGAAAGAAAACCCAAAAATATCCCAAAACATCCTAAATGTTGTATTATACATAAGAACGCATAAGTTTTATAAAATAATACATAGGTTGTAGCGTAAATAAATTCCGTTCCGTTTTATGGCTAATGTTTGAATTCCTATTTCAAATATTTGAAATAAAACCGCGCGAACTTGTAGAAATTTACCGCGACTCACCATCTACCGTTATTCCTACCTTTCCGTCCCGCTAAATGTCGCTTGCTCGCAGCAAGTACATTTATACACGATATCCGCAAAAATCATTCTCTTTCTGCCGACCTGCTTGCTTGAGCCTGTTGACCGTGGCTTACGTACGCGAAGATATATCTTATTATTATTAATATATATGTGTGTGTTCTACAGCTGGGCCAAGTAATTAAAGGATTTCCGAAGGGGAATTAAGTCGTAATTCGACCATTTTTTGCTTAGTGCAAACCATAAAATAGGTGTTATACCATATTAAATTATACGGTTTAAACACTAGCAACTACTTGGAGTGAGCTGTGGGCACAAAAGCCACGTCTATATTTTTTCTATTTTGGTATATTATTACCACTTAATTTTTTTATTGAATTAAATATATATTTAATTTAAATTTGAATCGTACGTTATCGTTCGATTTTAGACTACCTACCTTGTAATTTTGAATCAAAGCTACTGTTTTACCGAATGGTAGCATACCTTCAGTTTATTTAGAAGATATTACTTCGACGGCTTAGGCCATAGGTATTTGTTTATATTTTGCATCGGCAAAAAGCAGCATTTATTTCAATTTTTTTATTTAATCGTATAGTGAAAATTTTCATACCACATTCCTGTCTTGGTAATGTTATTTTTTTACTTTGATAAAGTCTAATCTCACTTTTTTATATAATTAAAACTCATATTTTTGAACTATTAATCTAGTTATTTTATTTAAATTCATTTAAGTATAAATTTCACTCTTGATATCCGGTTCAAGCGGGAATTTATACATATTTTTTTCTTCCAAATTTGTAAAACCTGATACTGGTAAATTTAATGACCGAGAATCAATGCCTTTGGTGAGCAGAGCAGACCATTATTACCTATTCCTGAACGTCAGACTGGAAGGTATCTCCTCCTGCAGCCGGAACATTCCACCCATTGCGGTATACATCTGGTGGTAATATAAATATTTTTGTAATATATTGTTTTTAAAAATTTTTTTATCTTTTATTTCTCTGGGAAACGTCTGAGTCACAAGAGGGGTCCAGCTGATAATTATTGGCTGATCATTTCTGCGGTCTTCTGTACTAATTAAGTACTCTTGAGCCAGGTCAAGTATTTTTATACAAAATTTTAAATAGGAGTAGATCAAGCCGGTCATTGTCAAGCTGTGATTTTTCTGGTGATATATCTAAAGGTATCTAAGTGCAAGCCTCTAGCAAATCCACTTATCCACGACCTCCGTGTTTAACTGAGCAGCCGATAGGCAACAACAAAAAATTTATTACGTCACATCTCCTGGATGAGAGGCCCTTTAATTAAGGTAATGTAATTAAAGACGAGAGGTGTTGCAAGGTATATATTTATCTACTATCTGTGTAGATTCAGCGTGTACATTGAATCCCACAAACAATATTAGGAAAGGGCTATGTTTACGTAAACATACTACCTAAGTAGCGAAAGTATTCAGGTATAAGTACACTATGGTAAAATGAAATTTAAATATAGCCAAGGGCTAAAAATTATTAGATATGGCGCTCACGCCAACGCTCACGCCAAGATTATTTAAAAAATGTGTATACTTCCCTTTTTAGATGTATTAGTAATTAAAAATAGTGACAATAGGTTAGAATTTGATATATATATATAGAAAAGATACCAGTACGATCAGATATATCCCTAATGACTCTCACCACTGCTATCAACATAAAATGGCAAGTTTTAATTTTCTTGTCCATACTAAGTTTCCTTCTCAGCAATGAGAGGTTTGAAAAAGAAAAAGTATTAATTAAATATATAGCTGTGAGTAATGGTTATCCTAGAGATATAGTTGAAAACTAATTAGAAAGCGTAAATTTAAGGACACACTTCGTAAATCTACGACCTTTCAAAAGGATATAGAAGCTCCAAAATATGTATCCATCCCGTACGAACCCCGGTTTACTCGTGGTTTGAGTAAGGTCTTCAAAAACGTGAGTATAATAACGATTCATTCGTCGAGTAATAAATTACAACAACTTTTAGACAATCCGAAGGATAAAATTGTTCCAAATGAAAGGTCTGGGATTTACGAAATTAGTTGTAAACTATGTATCGAAAATATGTTGGACAAACGAGACGATCAATTAACACCAGATTTAAAGAGCATATGGCTCATCTAAAATATGGATGAACAGATAAGTCTAGTTGCACAACATGCTTTTGACAACAATCATAGAATAGATATTAGTAATTTAAGATTAGTTAGAAATGTGACAAATAATAGACAGTTGGATGCATTTGAGAGCATAAAAATTGTAAAATGTAAAAGTAGTGTGAATAGCGCCAAATAGCCCGCTTTAAGCGTTGCTTAGCAACTAATCATTGAAGCGTGACTAATGATTTCACCATAAATAGTATAAATAGGGTAGATTTTTAGTTTAAGATTAGTTTTTAATCGTCTCCGGATGATGCCAACTTGGTTGGCGAAACGCGCGTCGAGCGAAGTGAAAGTGTTTTGATGTTTGTGGAAATCACTCCGAGTGTTATAATTACATCAAAGGTTCTAGCCCTATCTATCTAGTATTAAACAAATATCTTATCTATAAAATGGAGAAGTAGATATCTTGGTAAGATGGGTCTCTCCAGTATCCAAATCTATGGTTGAGTAAATGAGGGTTTCACACCAGCGGAGGCCGGTCCAACGTTCCAGGTAAAACGAAAGGTATCGGTGTCCAGGGTGCAATGTATACTATCCTGACTAACCAAAGCGTCCAGGTAAAAAAGAAAATTCCAATTAAGTGAGTGGGTGGGTGAAGTGTCTAAGTGGTGCGACTTGAAGTCACAAAGCAAAGCGACGAATTGATGTGAAACTAGATGTAAGAAGCCTTAATGATGTTAAGCTGCTTCAATAGTGGCCGAGCGAGATGCTTCTCAATCGACACTAGTGATTAATGCAAGTTCTTAATTTCAAAGTTGTTTTATCCGACGTAGTCGATTATGTGTTGATTATCAAAACCACATGCCAGTGATGTGCTTAAAAATCCCAACAGCCTGGAAGTAACTACCTACTTATTATGAGGAGACGTCTAAACTTGAAATATGCCGCAGCGTCAGGCACGATGCACCAAAACGAGAAAGAAAATGGCCGTCCAAACCCTAGGTACCCAACAAACGGGAATACTATGGACCTCAGCGCCACAGCGAAACAGTTATAATCAGTTTTCTCGCCCCCAAAAATATTGACCTACACCCAAAAATGATCTCGTTACGACTGAAACGGAATTAATAGTCCAAAATGTCACATTAGGTCCCAAACTGTGCTTGCGAGACTGTACAGAAGTTAAAAGTGACTGATGCGATGGGCTCCCATTCTGAATATGGTCCTTTAGTCCCTACTGACTCCGACAGAAAAGAGAAATCGCTATTAACCGCTTGTGCATAATTCTTGTCGTAAGCTCCTTGCACATTAATGCGCGCCAATATTCTTAGCTATAGATGTGACTCGCCGGGCTTCTCACCCTTTGTCCTTGGCGTGGACATCAGCACCATGCTGCAACAAGAGCTGAACCACTCGATTACGGTTGTAGCCAGCCGCTAGGTGTAAAGGCGTAGACCTGCGGCCATCGCTAGCGTGACAATTAACGTTGAGCGGGTTGAGAAGCGCCAGCAGACGATCCTCCGCTCCAGAACGGGCCACTTCCAGTAACTCATCCTTCCGGTATTCTCCCATCAAGACTGGTCTCGTTGAGGCATCAGCAACCTCAACCGGTGTCTTACCTTCCGTGTTGCGTATAGTTACGTCAGCGCCGTGTTGTAAAAGAGCTACAAACAATTTAGGTAGAGCTTTCCCAGTAACGTATCAATAGTCATACCTATGCACACGTCAACCTTTCCCTTAATAGCTGCCTCGTGTAATGGCGTGTAATTCCAATTGTCACGGGTGTTAGGATTAGCGCCCGCTTCCAGCAACAATCTGACTACGTCGGCATGCCCAAATGAGCAGGCGTTGTGTAGTGGATGTAGACCCCCATCGTCTCGTGCCTGTATCGAAGCCCCCGCAGACAAGAGGAACTCTACTACATCCCTTCTCCCGTACCCTGCAGCACGAAAATACTGTGTTGTCAAAAATCACAGTGACTTTTTATGATAGTGGCGACAACGCAATGTCACATTTTTCATTTGTTTTAGGGCTAATGTCAAATCTGAGAGTTTGACATTTAACTTTAAGCAATCCTTTATCTTTATTCTTTGAAACTGGTTTCTGCGGATTTTCTATTGGGCAGAATTTATGAATGATTTCCAGTTTGGTGCCTCAAGTACAGTTTGCTTCAATAGCGAATTTATGAGCTGTAATTCTGTAGCCACTCTAGTAAAAACTGCAAATATTTTATTGCTTGCTCTACACATGCACCCCATAAAGTAAGCAATACAATTGCTGATATATTTATTACCGTTAATCAACAGGCTTAATAGATAAGGAATAGTATAGAAGACATAGAGATATACAGAAAATATTTGGGCATAAAGATGATTCATTTATTGTTTAACGACAGTAAACATTTTTTAAGTAAAAAAATGTCACCTGCAAACAAATTTATCTAATACAAATTAAAACGTTTTCTTTAAACTAGTCAAAAAATTACAAATATTTCAATTATTTTTTGATACACGTACCTATCATATTTAATAATAACAAAATGATTTTTTTATATGTTAGCAACAATTAATTTTAAGTTTCACTCTCGGAATCAACATAACATTCTGCTTGAATTCTGTATATACTAAACATATACTAGCTAATTATTTTATAGTTATTATATTATTATTATCATAACAAAGCTTTTTTAAACACAATATCGAAAAAGTAAATAAAAAACAGCAATTAACGATGAGATACGCAACTTGAGTACAAGTTATAAAAGCACAAAAACTCACCAGCAGCGAAATGCAACGGGGTGGACTTCCTGCCCGCGGTATCCCTCGCGTTCACCGTCGTAGGGGTGATCAATTTGCGCACCCTTGCGATATCTCCGACCTTACAGGCCTCGAAGAGCTCCCTAAGTGGATCACCCGAGGTGGGCAAGGGATCCATGGAAGCCTTCAGAACATCTCTGCGAGTCGCCATTCCGAACTATTACAATACGGCCATCATTCGATAAGAGGTGGTCGAGCGGTACAATCGCTCTTTACCCATAACACATTAATGTGCACTATTAGCTATTAGTGGCTGTCATCTATTATTAATTCTAGATAATGAAGTAAGAAGGAAATCAAATCCTAAGTAATAAGTTAATGAAATAATGTGTCAAAAAATTATATCACAGTTGAAATTTAACTTAATTAAACTAAATGTTGATTGATGAGGCTTATAGAATATTTATAAAGGATTCCGAACGATCATTATCTGGTAATCCCAAAAAGTTTTGGAACTTTATTAAAAAAAAGAAAGGTTCCTCACGTATCCCTTCTGTAATGTTATATAACGACAGTGAACTTTCCAGTCCTACTGATATCGTTAATGCGTTTGGTGACTACTTTAACAGCGTCTTCATTCCATCACAATCAGTTAATCCATCTGAGTTTTCGTTACACAACAATCTAGGACTTCACATAGACTTACTGAATATCTCATATGAAGATGTTTTACAAAATCTGAAACGATCTAAGGATACTTTTACAATGGCCGTAGATGGTATTCCCAGTTTTGTTCTAAGAGGCTGTACGCTGTTGTATTTACGAAAATTACGAAAACCATAATCCACGCCCACAGGCCGAAAATCCGACCTATGGGGTGACATACAGCCACAACGTTTTTAATATAAAAGAAATTGACATTTTACTCTCTCTCTCTCTCGGGTGGATTTTTGCTCTGATCCGACGATTCACTTTTATCATTCAGTCACCTTCATATCAAAATCATTTTTTAGTTTCAACCTCAAATTTACCACTTTAACAACGTGACGACATTACAGCTTTTCCAATTATTAGTTAATTTCAGTTAATATTATCTTTTATATATTATTATTAGTCTTATATTATCCTAGAAATTTCCTTGTGTTTAGTGACTATACTCGCAACCCTTATGAGTAGGTGATACTTATACCTATACTCTATCCAACGAGAGAATGGACTTGCTTTGAGCATCGGCGACTAAAGAGGAGGGGCTCTGTAACGAGCTACGCAGGACCGTCATTCGATGAAATAAATTCGTAAGTAGACTACAAATACAAACTGTGAATAGGTAGGCAGTAGTAGGTACTTTATATAATTAGGTACCAGGTAGGTATCGGACCCAGGCGCCGGCCCTGGCTACCTGCTGAGCCAATTAAGACGTTGAGGGCGTTCAACGTTCTAAGGGGCGGAGATCTGACCAAAACAGACGAATTTTCGCTCGAATGCAAGTCCATTCTCTCGTTGGATACAGTTATAGTTGTACCTACGAGTGGTAGCGTTATTTCTGTATATTTCACTTACATTAATTGTCGCACGAAGAGTGTTAGACATAAGACGTTTTTTGTGTCAGCAAATTTTGTTTAGTACAAAAAAGCTTCGAGTTTTATTTCCTTTTCCTATTATATCAATACATTTCCTACCCTATTAGGGAGCCAGAGCCAAACACCTAATTAGTAGTAGACGACGCGGTCTAGGGATCGAACCATGCCGTGGTCGTCGCGGCGCCCTATAGAGCCAGTGTTAGATTTTGTATCCTAGGGCGTCGCCATAGACTTTTCAGTAAATTCAGTGTTACTACAAATTACCTAAATCACATTGTTCAGTAACCTAAACTAAGTGAGCCGATCTGACGACACCGGAGGCGTTAGTAGGCAGTAAGTGTTTTTTCTTTTCACTACTAATTACACTACCACTCCAAACGAAATAGCTTGTGGTCGCAGAGCGTAGGGTCGAGCCCCCTAACTCCCCTGAGACCTACTGAGATAGCCTGGTAGCATCCATAGATTTTTTCTAAGTTTTATTGCCAAAACTTAGTGGCGCCCTATTTCACAATTAAGAAAATTTAATTTTATGTTTCATTAATTGTTAATAATATACTTACCTCTAAGTTCACACAACCATTATTACTTACCTCTCTCCTCACTCTTAATTAGTATTAATATAATTTTATCCGGAACCTGAGGGTACGGGTAAAACAACGCATGTTTTTGCCGACCCACTACAGATATTATTCAATTGCCTCCTACGTAATTCTTCCTTCCCGTCTTATTGGAAAAAAACATATTTGCCCAATACCAAAAAAGAGAAACAAAATGATGTTTCAAATTATAGAGGCATTTCACTACTGTGTAATTTCTCTAAAATCTTTTGAAACCATACTGTATAGTAAACTTGACTACTCTACCAGGCAGCTTATTTCGTCACGCAAACATGGGTTCATACAAAGGAGGTCAACAATATCTAGTTTAGCGGTTTTTACTCAATATGTCTCTCAGGTTTTGGATAATAGAGGACAGGTCGATGTCATCTATACGGACTTTCAAAAAGCATTTGATCAGATTGACCATAACATACTTCTTTTGAAACTAGAAAGTATTGGTTTTTCTGAAGCATTGATTAAATTATTCACCTCCTACTGAGGCGATAGACACTTTATGGTCAGATATCAAAATTTCAATTCAATATCATTTTCTCCAACCTCGGGAGTTCCACAAGGTTCCAAGGTTGGGGTGGGCCCCATATTGTTTTTATTCTTTATTAATGATCTTCCTGAAGTCATTACTTGTGAGCATTTGTTATTTGCCGATGATTTTAAACTCTACTCTGAAATTAAATATTCTACAGATTTCATCCACTATAAGACTGCATTAACAGAATGTCCTCATGGTGAGAAATTAACAAAGAACGTCCCAAAAATGTTCAAAATAAACTAAATTATAAAAATTAAGTAACTTAAAATGCGTATCTAACTATGTATGCGTATGTAACTATGTCCGGTAAGGCGCTCTCCTATCCTCCAGCAAACACCGGGACCTAGGGAACTTATCCATGCCCAAACATTGATGGAAAAACGTCCACTCCGGTCGATAGGTTTAATATACCTCTCTTCATACCTCGAATTCTGAGGTCGGTAGACGCGGATGGAACCATCATGACATGACTGAAAGACCTTTTCGTCGGAAAATATGACATTATTCCAAAAGTCGTCGGGCCTACCGACAAACTGGTTCGCAAAATTAAGACGTTGTTCTCCAAAAATACCTTCTTTGCTGCCGCATAATTTCGTAACTCTGAACCCTTCACCCGCCGCCTTGCAGACCTCACAGATCCAGGAAACTCCGTTTCGAAACAGGCCGTCACTGCTGTTTCAAAGGGATTCGTTCTAAGATGGTCTAGGGAGAGGTTGTCTTGCTCCACAGTGCTTATTTTACGACGCCCTCCGCCGTGGACGTAGCGAACGTTTCCTAATGCATTCCATTTTTGTTGAGTTTGAATATACAACTCTTACTCACATTTAGCTCATCTGCAACTGCCTGTAATGACCAATCATTTTCAAGCAATGTAACAGCTCGCATTTTTTCAGGTTCAGTTAACCGCGGCATTTTATAACTTGAAAACTAATAAAGTGGTTTGTAAATTACGGAGTTAATTACTGACATTTGTTTGAAGTTTCAAATAAGTGTCAAAATGAAATATAAAAAGATCACATTACAATATCAAAAAAAATCGTGCACTTTCAAATGGCCGCCAGCGTACTTGTTTGATTTGTTGTAGTAAAATATATTTTGTTTGTTTGTTTTATTTTGCCATATATGCATATTTAGTTTGGCTAATCGGTATTACGTCGTATGTATTGTATTGGTGTTTTGTATTACTTTACTTCTACTTATATCGTTATATTTTAATTATTACTTGTATTGCTTTTATTCCTGTAATTGGGTTTTTTTCCTGTTGGAATAAATAAATTGGAATAGTTAAATATTATTATTATTATTATATTGCTGATTATTTATTCCAGAGGCAATACAATTTCAGATGTCTTAAGCAAAGACAAAGGTTGGAGTAAAGAATGGAGTAAAGACAAATATAAGTACTAGGTAAGAAACTATGATATACTTGACAGCCATATGTAGACTTCCTTTTAATAACATTTATTGTTTCAGGTTATTCACAGACTGCTGCATTAAAAGTTTATCTTTAATATTGAAAGAGAAAAATCAATGAATCATGTATTTATTATTCCATGTTTTATGCCTCATTTATTTCAACTTCGATTCGTTCCTCAAACGGTAAATATTCTAAAACGATACCAGACGCCAAAAAAAATCGGTAATTTGTAAGATTTATGTATTTGGAGGTACCTAATATTTTTTAAAAGGGTACCATTTGGAATTCTAAGAGAATTTTTTTGTCGGCGTCCATCGTATTCATTCATTCACATATATCCCAAGAAATATATTTGATCTTTATTATCTATATTGCCTATTATTATCATAAAACAGATGATGTCTGCATTTTAATATCCCACCAAACCTACTCGTATGTGCATACACGCCAGATTATTTAGTAAAATATCCGTGATATCTACTAGTACCCGAAAGAACAGATATCATTAATCCTGGTCATTCCACAAATCCTGACTAACTAACTCCCCATATTCTTTGCTCCGACGTTGCCGTATAAGTTTAACGGCTTAACACGCGGGCGGGTAATGAGTTTGAGCAATTATAAAAGATTTACACGGCCAATATTGTCCTTGACACAGTTGTGTAGGAAAGAGAAACAGTCTGGTTGGATTCGCCAGTGCGGAAAGGATGAGAACAAAGCCGGCGGAGGGTTCCTTACTTAACAGGATTTCAGACTTCAACGATATCCCGCCCCACACATAATTTCCCCGGAATAGCTGAGGGATTTCAATTTTCTCCGGTTCTCGCAATGCGATGCACCATTTCCCACATTTATTTACTTTTTCCTAACCGAAGATAATTTAATCGTACATACCTATAATAATTGGGGGGGGGGGGTGTACCTGATTTACTAACCCATCAGATATGTAATTGTGCTGACCAGACGAATTTTTGTTGCTTAATTAGGTGAGTTGTGAGTTATAAATGAATGAATATTTCCTATAATACACACTCAGACGCACAAACATGGATCCACCTAAAAATTACCAAAAAAAATGAGGGTGTGTCAACGATTTTAATAATTTGATTTAAATCAGGATTTAAATCACTTGATTTTTTTTATTTTAATCACTGATTTAAATCCTTTTAAATTTAAAGACAAAATTTGTGAAGAATGTTTATTTTATGCCGAAAAGGTAATATGTAGTGACAACGAAAACGTTTTACTTGAAAAACACTAAAAACAATATTTAAACAAAGCGTTTTACCCCTGGTTCCGAAATAGTGTGGAGTGATTCATACATAATATCACACCACCATCACAATAATTGAACGGTCTGCCTATTTGCAGACATGGATCACAGAATTTCTTAATGTGCAAATTTGTATGAACGTGAAGTAAGCGAAGCACCCTAAGCCAAAATCAAAACTACTGTGTGAGTAATTTGCCGCTAATTAGTTGTGGAAAAATTAATTTTGCCGTTTTTTTTTTCTGTTTTTTTGGGTGCTTCGCTAACTTCATATAAACTTAGCGAAGCACCCTCGAAGAAAATGGCTTACATCATAAATCGAAATTTGACTTGTGCCATAATTTGCCGCTAGCTAATTAGTTGTGGAAAAATTAATTTTGCCGTTTTTTTTTCTGTTTTTTGGGGTGTTTTGCTAACTTCATATGAACTTATCGAGGCACCCTCGAAGAAAACGGCTTACAACATCATAAATCGAAATTTGACTTGTGCCATAATTTGCCGCTAATTAGTTGTGGAAAAATTAATTTTGCCGTGTTTTTTTTTCTGTTTTTTTGGGTGCTTCGCTAACTTTATATGAACTTAGCGAAGCACCCTCGAAGAAAACGGCTTTCAACATCATAAATCGAAATTTGACTTGTGCCATAATTCGCCGCTAATTAGTTGTGGAAAAATTAATTTTGCCGTGTTTTTTTTCTGTTTTTTTGGGTGCTTCGCTAACTTTATATGAACTTAGCCAAGCACCCTCGAAGAAAACGGCTTTCAACATCATAAATCGAAATTTGACTTGTGCCATAATTTTCCGCTAATTAGTTCCGGAAAAATTAATTTTGCCGTGTTCTTTTTTCTGCTTTTTTGGGTGCTTCGCTAACTTCATATAAACTTAGCGAAGCACCCTCGAGGAAACGGGTTTCAACATCATAAATCGAAATTTGACTTGTGCCATAATTTGCCGCTAATTAGTTGTGGAAAAATTAATTTTGCCGTGTTTTTTTTCTGTTTTTTTGGGTGCTTCGCTAACTTCATATAAACTTAGCGAAGCACCCTCGAAGAAAATGGCTTACAACATCATGAATCGAAATTTGACTTGTGCCATAATTTGCCGCTAATTAGTTGTGGAAAAATTAATTTTGCCGTGTTTCTTTTTCTGTTTTTTTGGGTGCTTCGTTAACTTCATATAAACTTAGCGAAGCACCCTCCAAGTAAATGGCTTACAACATCATAAATCGAAATTTGACTTGTGCCATAATTTGCCGCTAGCTAATTAGTTGTGGAAAAATTAATTTTGCCGTTTTTTTTCTGTTTTTTGGGGCATTTTGCTAATTTCATATGAACTTATCGAAGCACCCTCGAAGAAAACGGCTTACAACATCACAAATCGAAATTTGACTTGTGCCATAATTTGCCACTAGCTAATTAGTTGTGGAAAAATTATTTTTTTCTTGCTTTTTTTTGTTTTTTTGGGTGCTTCGCTAATGTCGCGTAAAGATTATGAAGCACAATTAGCGGCTAATGAGCGGCTAATTATGGCCCGAGTTAAATTTCGATTAATGATGTTAAAAGTCGTTTTCTTCGAGGGTGCTTCGCTAAGTTCATATGAAGTTAGCAAAGCACCCCAAAAAAAATAAACATGGGAAAATTTTTTCACGACAAATTAGCGGCAAATTATGGTCCAAAACAAATTTCGATTTATGATGTTGATAGCCGTTTTCTTCGAGGGTGCTTCGCTAAGTTCATGTGAAGTTAGCGAAGCACTGCAAAAAACAAAAACCAAAAACACGGCAAAATTAATTTTTCCACAACTAATTAGCGGCTAATTAGTGGCAAATTATAGCCCAAGTTAGTATTTAATTTATGTTGTTGAGAGCAAAACTGCTTTCAACAACTTCGCTTCGATGGTGCTTCGATGGTGCTTCGCTGAGTTTATATGAAGTTAGCGGAGCACCCATAAAAAGGAAAAAAAAATAAACATCAAATTAAATTTTTTCACAACTAATTAGCGGCAAATTATGGCCTAAGTCAAATTTCGATTTATGATGTTGATAGTCGTTTTCTTCGTTTCTTCGTCGTTTTCTTCGAGGGTGCTTCGCCAAGTTCATATGAAGTTAGCGAAGCACCCCAAAAAACAAAAACACAAAAACACGGCAAAATTTATTTTTCCACAACTATTTAGCGGAAAATTATGGCACGAGTGAAATTTCGATTTATGATGTTGAAAGCCGTTTTCTTCGAGGGTGCTTCGCTAAGTTCATATGAAGTTAGCAAAGCACCCCAAAAAACAGAAAAAAATCACGGCAAAATTAATTTTTCCACAACTAATTAGCGGCAAATTACTCACACAGTAGTTTTGATTTTGGCTTAAGGTGATTCGCTAATTTCACGTTCATCAAATTTGTGTACACTATATAGAAATGGTGGGCAGAACTCATTAGTAACCGGGTCTACCGCTAGGTGCGCCGCTATAGCAAATGCAACGTGCATTCATTGGTGAGGTTTAGGCGGTTCTAAATTAAATGAAATTTCATTGGTCAGAGGCAAAGGCGCGGGATGTCCGTGGATATATCGACACATGCGCTGTTGCATGCATGTTTTGGCGCGACAGTGGCGTTTCATTGTGTCTTATGCACGGTTGATTTGCGATATAAATTAATTATAATATTGTGTTATACGCGAGTGTTTAGTGTTTTTATGCGATGGGAGCGACGAATGCGAGTAGTAGTGGTTCTAAAACTAATAATTCAAATCGTAAGCGACCGAATTTGGGCGGAGGAGAACTGAAAATGATCAAAAATGTATACGAAGGAATATTAGAACGGTATTCTGAAATCACTAAAGCTGAGGCAGTTGATATATGCGCTTCGTTGACAAAAGTCTGTGTGAATAGTGTGTTTCGTGCAATTACAGTGAGGAACCCAAAAGAGAAAGAAAAGAGAAGAAAACGGAAACTCGTGGCAGAAAGAAAATTGACGTCGACGAAGATGTCAAATACGCAATTCCCCGGATTATCCATGGTTTCTTTTTTAAAAATGAGGTTCCGACACTGAAGATAATTTCACTTGCTATTTCTGACGATCAATCTTTACCCAAGTTATTTCGGAAAGTTCTTTTGAGAACTATGCACGAGATGAATTTTCGTCATATAAAACGAAATCGGAAAAGTCTTCTTATTGAGAAAAACGAAATTGTTTTATGGCGAAGAAAATATTTGGAAAATATGTGAGATTTTCGGATGTCAGACAGAAAAATTTATTATTTAGACGAGACTTGGATAAACGAAGGGCATACCGAAAAGTAAAATATTAAGCAACTGGTATGAAGTTCATTACGTAGTAGGTTATTTAGACCTGACAAGCTATGAAAGTGACGAGCTGTCACACCGTTACAATTGTTTTTAAATGTATAAAATTCATAGTTTTCTTCTCATAAAATATAAAATTGGTGAAAATTGGAAAAAATCTTGTATGAAACACGTTGGGAATCACTATTTTGTGTAACTCGCATCCTTTTGCGGAACTCAATCTGCTCGTTACACAAAATAGCTGGTTACATAAATAGCTATTATTTTAAGCTAAATATGATTTTAATATTTAACAAAATTAAAAGAAAAAATTGTTATTTCTCATGGGGGAAAGTCCAGCCTTAAAACGCGTTCAGATTTCAGTCTCTATTTGCTGTTTTTTTTACGTCCATGTGAAGAGATATTTGTCGCCCCTACAATGTTAAATACGCTTGAGTGGCTTAATTAAATATACCTCGATGATGACTAAAATATGCCTTGAGCCTTTTTGCTTTTTCAGTTATCATAGAATTAATACATACCATTATTTATTATTATATAGATTTTATTTCACAAATACCTAGAAAGTTTGTAAATCTTGGAAATGAGAACAGCGGGGACACTACCTATAACTTGCGGCGTACCTCAGGGTATTGGTATCGGTGCCTTCATATTCTTTTTTTTATATTCTCGCCATTGTTGTATGTTTTGAGCTTGAAAGAGGCATGATTGGTCACAATATTATTCTTTTGCTGATGCCGCAATTTTAGTTTGTGTGACAGTAACAAAATTTAAATAAACTTGAAAAGTTCATAGATATTACAACTTGACAGATATACTGACTGTGCGTATACACAGCCTTATACCTACACTTACTGTAGTGGTAATACAAAAATGTCTCAAGTCGTGTAGCAAAGGCCAATGGTGGCGCCGTATAGCCATCGCTTTTTTATCTAGTTTTTTACTGCTTCGTCTAAGTTGCACAATAAAAGAAACTTTATCTTCAAGTATAATCCGAAAGAAATGTCTACAATATAATAGAAAGTTCTTCTGTATAGATCAGCTATTTTGTCTATGCCATTTGTCATTCATAAGTTATCAAAATACTGCTAAAATATATTATAATAAATGCGGAAATACCTTAAAGGCGATGCCTTGATAAAATTGCAATCTCGATATTCTCATCCTTATGTGATATACATATATTTTATGGTATCAATTTGGGCTTGAGTAAAATGACGGAAAATTATTTTTTAACATTGCTAAATTTCTACCATATGAGATATACATACACATGCAAACGGTATGCCATCTTACCTGTAGCAATTGTATAGTAATATCAAGTATATTCTACATTGGCAACCTGTTTAGGAACACGGATAAAGGATATTTTGAAAGCATATGTACCTGGGCATGCCCACCTGATAGGTTCACACTAACGGTATGCCAATGGCCATTCAAGTAATACTTTGATTGAATTTCATTTTAGGATAAATGGCAGCTTGAGTAAAATTATATAAAAATGCTTAATTTATAATTTGTTAACATTTTTATATATGAAGAACACGCGATAACACTTTCATTAATTGATTATTATCATCAAATGGTCAATAGTATAATGTACTGCAAAATGCATACTGTCCTAAATTATGTCTGAAAACCTGTCATTATCTCCCGGTTTATAAAACGCGGATTAGAATTAGGTTCCAAAAAGCGGAGCATTATTTCCATGGAGACATTTTATATGATTTTGTCATAATATCTTTATATGACGCGATTACTGCATTTGCAACCTAATTATGCACTTGCTTTACAGAAGAACCGTTTATTTATAAATATCACCACCTGACATTACCCATAAACGTCTAAGAACAGAAATAATGAATTTATTGCCAGTTCACCTATAGCAACTTGGGATTTACGAGTCCTCCTGTGCTTGTTTACAAATAGTCAGTTGCACACCTTTGTGTCTCTGTCAACAGAATGTTCCCTAAAATACAATTAAAAAGAGAAAGCGTTTTGCCATTTCGAAAAATAGACATGCCTGCCTACAATACGGATAACGAAATAATGAATTACCTGAAGCTTTTATTGTTATACGAGAAGCGTGGACATGTTTTACGAAAATAGGAAATATGTAGGTAACTATTTGAAAGAGATGTTTTGTAATATTTGACATTAGCAGGTCTTACGGCGGCGTGCACGTTTAATAAATGCCTGTTGTAAATCTACTTTGCTATGGATATAACAAGTGGGGAGATTCAGGTGATGTTGAAATGTAGGCCGAGTGACCAGACTAAAATAAATAAAAAGGGAAAGGGATCGCAAGAGCTCAAAAATCCAAGTTTTTCTATAACAAGTAAATGGCCAGGAAATATTAAATTAATGAAGTGCAATACATTGAACAATAATTGTAAAATGATGATGGAATGTATTTTATAATTGTAGTATCATAGGTAAAAACAGTCAAGAACCCTATGAACTTGTCATGTTTTATAAACTATCAGACATAAAAAGTGGCGCACCTAGATTTTGTCCCAAATTTGATGTTCAATAACTTTTAAACCAGCCTATCGATTTTGATTTTTTTTTGTTTAAAAGAGCGATTCTTGCGGATGGCTATTTTGTAATTGGCTTTCCATAAAAAATGTATTTTTTAATATGTACAGCCTTTAAAAACCGATTATGATTTTGACACGAAATTTGAATGTCGCTGTGGAGTGAAATTTTATTTGTATTGAATTCTTAGGTTGGTCACGGTGTTTGCCATTCTTTTTTCAATATTCTCTTTTTTGAATCACCTCTCTATCCCCTTCAGCAACGAAGATGCGACATTTTAGATGAAACGGAGTTATTAAGTTTGATATTTAACAAGGAGGCTATGGTAACGGTTAACACTGAAACGTCAAAAGATTCAATTGAAATTCTCGTGAAAAAAAAATTATTCAGTTAACGTTCTAAAAGAAAATTCCAGTGCAAATTACTCCAATTCAAGTAGCTAGAGTTGTGGCTTTGATAGAAGATGGAAGGAGTCAAAGATATGCAGCTCGTATTGTTGGTCTACCAGAAACAACTGTCCGAAGAGCGATCCAGCGCTACCGAGAAACAGGCCAACACAGCAGACGTCCAGGTTCTGGTAGTTCCAGGATTATGCAAAATATTGACGATCGATTTATTGGTCTGCAAATATCGAGGAACCCCTATCAAACAGCTGTGATCACAAACCGAAATTTAAGAAACGCACGAGGAACAGTTGTGTCAGATCGGACAATTTGTCGGAGATTCAGGAGTCTCGGTTTTATCGCAAGAAAACCTGCTATTGGAATGCGATTACTTCGACGACATCGAGTAGCTCGTTTGGATTTTGCTCGAATTCATCTTGTTTGGAATGAGTTGCAATGGTCTCAAGTTTTATTCACTGACGAATCAAGATTCATGTTGAGATCAGTAGACGGGCGTCGGAGGGTTTGGAGAAGGTGGGGAAAGATACGAGGATGGTATGTTCAGTGAACGGGAGAGTTTTGGCGGTGGTTCACTAATGGTATGGGGTGGAATTACCAGCGATGCCCGTACAGAATTATTTGTGTTTCCACCACGGCAATCTCTAAATGAAGTTAGATACATAGAGATCTTGAATGAACATATTGTCCCATTTGTCTCAATTCCTCTTAATGCACGACCGCATACAGCAGTGATGATAACACAATTTTTAAACGATGTCGGAATTAATCTTATGCCGTGACCCGCTAAAAGCCCTGATATGAATCCCATTGAGCATTTATGGGATGAATTGGGACAACGTGTTAGTAGACGCAACCCAGAGAATCTGAATGAATTAAGGATTGCTCTTACAGAAGAATGGGACAATATCCCTCAAATCACTATCACAAATTTGATTGAAAGCATGTCTAGGCGTATGGAAGCAGTTATAGCAGCCAGAGGAGGAAATACTCGTTATTAGATAGTTTGTTGTTCAGTTATTTTTTAAGTTTATTTTTTAATCATTAATAATTACAGTCGTTTTACTAAAATGTCGAATAATTCTTTGTTTGTTATTTCTTTTTGATGTTGTTTGTACTTATACCTATATGTAAGTAACAATTATTTCAGCGTCCGTAATCGAAAACGCTAAGCATTTCTTAAACGAAGAACTTTTTAGACATTTTCAGCTCCATGGCCTCCTTGTTGAATATCAAACTTAATAACACCGTTTCATCTAAAATGTCGCATCTTCGTTGCTGAAGGGGCTAGAGAGGTGATTCAAAAAAGAGAATATTGAAAAAAGAATGGTAAACACCGTGACCATCCTAAGAATTCAATACAAATAAAATTTCCCTCCACAGCGGAATAAAATGTCGTGTCAAAATCATAATCGGTTTTTAAAGGATGTACATATTAAAAAATACATTTCTTATGGAAAGCCAATTACAAAATAGTCATCCGCAAGAATCGCCTTTTCAAACAAACAAAAAATTATCAAAATCGATAGGCTGGTTTAAGTTATTGAAAATTTGGGACAAAATCTAGGTGCGCCACTTTTTATGTCCGTCAGTGTATTTTATTATTGTAATTTTAGGTATGTTAATGCTGCCGTCCTTAGGAAAAACACCGCATGTGCAAAAATTATAAAAATTGAGTTAAGCGCGAAAATCATTTCTAAACAGTTTATATCACATATTTACATAAGAAAGATACCGTATTTACAAGCACAAATATATATTTTTAAAAGAATTCTAAACCTAGCAAAAAGATTTGCTAATCAGACGAAGAACCCCGCAAACCCCGCAACTACAACGCTACTTAGGAAAAACACGGCATATACTTGTCGTAGCCTGCAGATGCCGTTTTTATTCTAAGTAAAATGCAAACGCTAAGTTGCGTGTATTTCCGAATTTCCGTAATAACCTATTTATATTCTCTTAAGTTTGGTGTGAAGTGACTTGTTTTAATTTGTGTCTCATCAAAGTTGTTCATGAAAAAACGTAAAAGCTTCAAAGCTCAATGCAAATAAAATAAGTCATATAATAAGGACATAATTTAATAATATCTTTTTAAAAGTTTGCTTTACTTCAGTGGAAAAATGTCCTTAAATATCATGTTCGAACGGAAAGTTGTGACTCCTTATTCTATGAAAAACAGTTCATTTAAACATAGACCCGGAAATGCAAAATCCAAGATATCTTTGAAAATAACAGTTTTTTAAAAATTGGATTAAAATTTCCAAGTCACACTGCATCCCGAGAGGCAATTTAACGAATATTATAGACGAAAAATTCCCGCCACTCATTTTTCTGTAATTTATATATTAATTGTCATATCTTACTACGTTTTCGAGAGAAAAAATAAAAACCACTGTCTCTGAACTACACAAACAAAAATATTTTTTTTTGAGAACGACTCGAGATACGAAAATAATTTAAGCAACAAAAAAAATTCTGTTTTTAGCTGCTGAATCTCAAAAAATTAATAAATAAATTATAAAAAAAGAGGCGTACGTACATTTTTGGTAATGATATTCGTTTCACTCAGTATTTTTCATAAAATGACTTGAGGCGGCTGATAAAATGTTAGATGCTGTGGTTTTTATTAGCATTTTCTAATAAAAATTAAATTTTCTTTCCCAGTATCTATCTTTTTATGCAAAATATAGGGAGAAACTGCATTTTTTTCTAAAAAAACATTTTTTTTTGATATTTCATTCACATAGAGTGAGATTATTTTCATTTCCTGCGTAATAAAAATTTGTGCACATTTTAAAGGTTGCCTAAACTTTGACCTCGATTTACTCATTATTGTATAATATCCAGATGCGGTGGTCATCCTTAGGACGGCATATTAATTAGATGTATAGTATATATTCTAGTAAGTAGGTGTGTAAGAATATCATATAAACTGATATTCTTATGAGAGAATGATTTTTGTTAATTTGTTTAACATTTCTATATTAATAAATTGTAGATTGCAGAAAGATGTTCTGTATCTTGTTTGTCATTACATGCATTAGGATTTTTTTAAATATTATTTGATTCCATAATTAGGCGCGTTTTATAGTTTAGTTCTTTATCAACTTTAGTATATTCGTATTTAAATTTATGACTTGCTTCATTAGAATGTTTTTTTAGAGCTGTAATATTAGCTGAGTATTTGGGTATTTTTAAACGTTCTTCAAGAAGTTGCATTGTGTGACCAATGTAGCAGAGTAAGATCCCAGGGCCGCCTGACCTTACTTATTTTCTGATGCACAAAATGTATACGATAGAATAGTGATATTATATAAGTATACCTACTTATTATGTCTCAAACTATAAGTAATATTTTTTTCTTTCGATCTTTAAAGCGTCTGGCGATAATTGCCGCTGACAGAGTGTCTGGCAGTATGGTTTCAAAACTTTTAACAATATTCCGCACAACATACGTAAAAATCAGCCCTCAGACTTTAAGTAAAGTGAGTAATATTTTTACGTACCTGTAGCACCTTCCCACTTACCAGTCCTATACCTGGATATACACACGGAAATGAATCACTTAGAAGTTGTACAAGTTCTTTCACCTTCATTGAGGATCTTCAGAGTGGTGTACGACCTGTTTCATTAATCTTTTTTTTTCACAAAACAAATATGAATAGCAAAGAACCTCAAAGCTAATAAATATATCCAGGGTGAAAATACATAAGACCAACAAATGATTTTAGCTTTGACTAAGCAAGTAATTTCTGTATCACCCCCTCTTTGAATGCCTCAGAATTCTAATGTATATGTAATTCAATATTTTCTAGCACATAGCTAAGAAGGTAGTTGTTTTAAATAGGTTCTACAAGATTTTATGCATTTTAAAGTTGGTGTTGATGTCAAAAATATTGCTCTCAAATCATATTTTCTATCGTTAAATCAACTTTAGTAGTTCTGGAAAGTAATTCTCATTTGATTTGATTGCAAAAAACTTTATAATCTAAAATACATTTTGCAATGAGACGCCACTGTGTGTAAGGAGTTTCCGGCTGGTATACTCTCACTTTAATCAACAAATTAATTACACGAACGGAGTAGCTCCTTACTTAGCTACTTATCTCTAATTAACTCGTTCCCATTGTATTAAGGACTGTATAAATAAGACCTCTTTTAACAATGACAAGTAAAATAGAATTTTTGTGCGGTTTTATTTATTACGTTACGCAATATTTTAATAAATTGTATAATTGCTTGTGCCAATCTTCAAAAACATACACATTAATTAACACAAGTTAATTAAAGTCTATTCAATTCAACAAGATGCGGATTTTTTCGTTAAGTTAAGCATTGTAAAGATGCTACTTTGAATAACATTACGTTAATTGGGTTAATTATCAATTTATAGGATGAATTATTTATCAATGAGGATTATATATATATATATATATATATATATATATATATATATATATATATATATATATATATATATATATATATATATATATATATATATATATATATATATATATATATATATATATATATATATATATATATATATATATATATATATATATATATATATATATATATATATATATATATATATATATATATATATATATATATATATATATATATATATATATATATATATATATATATATATATATATATATATATATATAATCCTCATTGATAAATAATTCATTATATATATATATATATAATAGTGTGTTTTCTTTCTTATTCGTCTAGTTACTTATTTCTATGTAATGAAATGCTACAAACCCAAGATTACTTTTCACAAAATATATATATATATATATATATATATATATATATATATATATATATATATATATATATATATATATATATATATATATAAAAGAAAACTTTTAATGCTCCACTTTTGGGAGACAAATTGTGATATTACACATTATAATATCTGAATTTTCTAAAGCCCCACGTGTGGGAGACAATAATTGTTACTGTATCAATGTATAAATATTTTAATGCCCCGCTGTTGGGCTGATAATTTGTGATAATTGAATTTATAATATGTGAAAATGCTCTAATACGTTATTATTTTTAGACGTATATAAAATGAGATAACAATAGTGATAGTATAGCGAAGAAATGTTTGATAAGCTTTCAGGATACTTACACTATTTCTTCCCCATGGAATCCTTCCTATGGGCGCCAGTTCTATGAACACTAATTTATAATTTGAGAAGGATTACTAAGAACATGAGTACCCTATCGTCATTAGGGGGGGGGGTCCAATTAGGTCTATGTAAATATTTTGCAAGAATAGAATTTTTAAAACTGAAGTTATTTTCCAAATAGTGAATGAATCTATGATACTACTATATTTTGTTAAATCAATTAAATTTTATTTTGTCTCAAATTATAGGATTTAAATTGTTTCCTGAAAAGTATCAAAATAATAATAAGAAAGAAGAAGTAAACACTTAGCACTATTTTCCACGACACTGGTTTGTTAACAGCTGATGCTGGGCTATGATGGTGTCATCTACCGGACGCCGCCGTACTATCTCTGAAACGCTGCTACTACTCGTTATACTTTCTCTGGAACGCTGCTACAATTTCCAGAAACCTTTTTTGTAGTATATCTTTACCCTCAAACAGTGAATCGTCAGATTCTGCACTCTTACTGCTTCTTTATACATGGAACTTCTTATAAATTGACTTCCTTTTATTATACTGCTCGCCAAAGTCAAAGTCTACAGGCTACCAAGCCTCTACTTCTCACGTCTCAATCTCGACGAAAACACTTAATATACAGTTATTTTTTTCCCGCTGGTTTTCTACTTACATTTTACTGTTTTAATTATTTTTCTGAGTTTGACTTGAATTTTACAAAATTTTATAAAAATTATTAGCGGAGCTGTTCTCTCCTTGAACGCTATGGCTGAACTCTTTTGCATTGTTATCTCTAACCACGGATATGCCGTATAGAAAAACAACTGCACTTCCTTGTTACCATTTTCTTTCTTATTATTATTATTATTCTTATACAATATGGCCAATGAGATTACTGTCTGTTATTTGATTTATTTAATTTTACGTCTAACTCTTACAATTTGAACTTCACTTGATTTAATGTTGAATTCTAAACATTATACTAAAATCAGATACACTTTCTGTCCCGTAACTTCAGTGTTTATTATAGGCGTCATATCTACATTGCATTTTGCTTCTAGATATATAATCTAGAAGCAAAATGCAATGTAGATATGACGCCTATAATCTCAAAACCCGTTTCAAGCGAGCCATAGCACACTTCGTTCAATTGTTATTTTTAATGCAGCAGTATGGTATTTTTGTGTACTTGTAGAATTGTCATGATTAAATTTTTATTAATTCGTTTAAACCTCAGGTCTCTCAAAATAAATATAAAGTGTGCCATATTGTCGAACTCATAAAGAGTTCGTCTACAAGAACAACCGGAGAATTTCATAGGATCACTACACATAGGTACGCTAGGTACCTATACCTAGGGTTTGTTGGAGATAAAGGCAGTAAGAAAGTAAATGGTTGCTGTAAGCTTTGGCGAGTCAGGAATGACAAAAGGTAAGTAGGTTAGCTATTTTGCGTAGGTTAGCTTTTTGCTTAGGTTAGGCTTTTGCGTAGGTTAGCTTTTTGCTTAGGTTAGCTTTTTAAACCTAAGCTTTATAAACCTAAGCAAACAAGCTAACCTAAGCAAAAAGCTAACCTACGCAAAAAGCTAACCTAAGCAAAAAAGCTAACCTAAGCAAAGCCTAAGCATATTCAAATATTATCATGAGAAATATTCTTAAATCTACATTTTAATCTATTATATAGTCACTGAAGAAAATGCTCGCAAATAATTGGATTCAAAATTATTTACATCTTTTTTCTGATTGACTGGCCCTGCAGCAGTTGAATTACACCCTCATCCCTATTACAATAGCCAACGAACCAAGTTGTCGAACCAAAAAATTGCTTTTTTGCTTAGGTTAGCTTTTTGCGTAGGTTAGCTTTTTGCTCAGGTTAGCTTTTTTGCTTTGGATAGCTTTTTGCGTAGGTTAGCTTTTTTGCTTAGGTTAGCTTTTTGCGTAGGTTAGCTTTTTTGCTTAAGTTGGCTTTTTTCGTAGGTTAGCTTTTTTGCTTAGGTTAGTTTTTTTGCTTAGGTTAGCTATTTTGCTTAGGTTAGCATTTGTGCTTAAGTTAGCTTTTTTGCTTAGGTTAGCTATTTTGCTTAGGTTAGCTTTTGTGATTTTTGTGACTTTTGTGATTAGATTAGATTAGCTTTTTGCGTAGGTTAGCTTTTTGCTTAGGTTAGCTCTTTGCGTAGGTTAGCTTTTTTGCTTAGGTTAGCTTTTTTGCGTAGGTTAACTTTTTTGCTAGGATTAGCTTTTTTGCTTAGGTTAGCTATTTTGCTTAGGTTAGCTTTTTTGCTTAGGTCAGCTTTTTTGCTTAGGTCAGCTTTTTTGCTTAGGTTAGCTTTTTGCTTAGGTTAGCTTTTTTGCTTTGGTTAGCTTTTTGCGTAGGTTAGCTTTTTTGCTTAGGTTAGCTTTTTGCGTAGGTTAGCTTTTTTGCTTAAGTTGGCTTTTTGCGTAGGTTAGCTTTTGTGCTTAGGTTAGCTTTTTGCGTAGGTTAGCTTTTTGCTTAGGTTAGCTTTTTTGCTTAGGTTACCTTTTTTGCGTAGGTTAACTTTTTTGCTAGGATTAGCTTTTTTGCTTAGGTTAGCTATTTTGCTTAGGTTAGCTTTTTTGCTTAGGTCAGTTTTTTGCTTAGGTTAGCTTTTTGCTTAGGTTAGCTTTTTTGCTTTGGTTAGCTTTTTGCGTAGGTTAGCTTTTTTGCTTAGGTTAGCTTTTTGCGTAGGTTAGCTTTTTTGCTTAAGTTGGCTTTTTGCGTAGGTTAGCTTTTTTGCTTAGGTTAGCTTTTGTGCTTAAGTTAGCTTTTTTGCTTAGGTTAGCTATTTTGCTTAGGTTAGCTTTTGTGCTTAGATTAGCTTTTTGCGTAGGTTAACTTTTTTGCTTAGGTCAGTTTTTTTGCTTAGGTTAGCTTTTTGCTTAGGTTAGCTTTTTTGCTTTGGTTAGCTTTTTGCGTAGGTTAGCTTTTTTGCTTAGGTTAGCTTTTTGCGTAGGTTAGCTTTTTTGCTTAAGTTGGCTTTTTGCGTAGGTTAGCTTTTGTGCTTAGGTTAGCTCTTTGCGTAGGTTAGCTTTTTTGCTTAGGTTAGCTTTTTTGCGTAGGTTAACTTTTTTGCTAGGATTAGCTTTTTTGCTTAGGTTAGCTATTTTGCTTAGGTTAGCTTTTTTGCTTAGGTCAGCTTTTTTGCTTAGGTTAGCTTTTTGCTTAGGTTAGCTTTTTTGCTTTGGTTACCTTTTTGCGTAGGTTAGCTTTTTTGCTTAGGTTAGCTTTTTGCGTAGGTTAGCTTTTTTGCTTAAGTTGGCTTTTTGCGTAGGTTAGCTTTTTTGCTTAGGTTAGCTTTTGTGCTTAAGTTAGCTTTTTTGCTTAGGTTAGCTATTTTGCTTAGGTTAGCTTTTGTGCTTAGATTAGCTTTTTGCGTAGGTTAGCTTTTTGCTTAGGTTAGCTCTTTGCGTAGGTTAGCTTTTTTGCTTAGGTTAGCTTTTTTGCGTAGGTTAACTTTTTTGCTAGGATTAGCTTTTTTGCTTAGGTTAGCTATTTTGCTTAGGTTAGCTTTTTTGCTTAGGTCAGCTTTTTTGCTTAGGTTAGCTTTTTGCTTAGGTTAGCTTTTTTGCTTTGGTTACCTTTTTGCGTAGGTTAGCTTTTTTGCTTAGGTTAGCTTTTTGCGTTGGTTGGTTTTTTGCTTAAGTTGGCTTTTTGCGTAGGTTAGCTTTTTTGCTTAGGTTAGCTTTTGTGCTTAAGTTAGCTTTTTTGCTTAGGTTAGCTATTTTGCTTAGGTTAGTTTTTGTGCTTAGGTTAGCTTTTTGCGTAGGTTAGCTGTTTGCTTAGGTTAGCTCTTTGCGTAGGTTAGCTTTTTGCTTAGGTTAGCTATTTTGCTTAGGTTAGCTTTTGTGCTTAGGTTAGCTTTTTGCGTAGGTTAGCTGTTTGCTTAGGTTAGCTCTTTGCGTAGGTTAGCTTTTTGCTTAGGTTAGCTTTTTTGCTTAGGTTAGTTTTTTTGCTTAGGTTAGCTTTAGATTATATAATAGATTAAAATGTAGATTTAAGAATATTTCTCATGAATATATTTGAATATGGATATAATTAAAAAATATTTATCTGGTGTAGTCTGTTGTTTATTATAGGTACCTACCTACCTTTCCTATCCCATCTTAGTGCATGAATAAAATGAATTATCTGCCGGAAAACCATATTGCTGCCATTTAAAAAAATTATCGATGGCGTCACATCCGGAACACCTAGAGCGCCATCTTATTGTATATTACATCGAAATTAGCGGAATTAAAAATAAAAATCGACGTATCTGAGGATTTTGGATAGAAACGTCATTAAGAAATACTGAATTTATCCGTTACTTTTATAACGCACCGTATAATATCATGAACGTTTAATTATAATATTTTCCATATGATACATTTCGCCATAATGCGTAGTAGATGTTAAACGTTTGCGTTAATTACTTATTTGTGCCATCGAACAACATAAATTTGCATTTTTAAATATTTTTGTTATAATTATATTCCGAGTTTCAATATAAAGCAGTTTTTCTAAATTTCTATAAATGTTCGAAAAATACTCTTGAACCGCAAAATAAATGCACTACTAAACTTATTTAGTTTACTAATAGAACTCCTAAAGTACTGAACTGTTATATAAAATGGGGCCCTTTTTGGTTGTGTAAGCATTGTATAGTGGTATTTAATAGCCGTATAAATTTTCCGCGATTCTATAAGATTTGCTGTAGCATTTCTAACAGCCTTTAAATAAGTTGTCCTGGAATTTTTTAACATTAGAAATGTTTATGTTTAGACAAGACTATATGGGGACCAAGTTAGAAGTTTTCGTTCAAGGCCAAAAGACAGCGGTGTCGCGATCGAGTGACGCAATACATGTAGATATCGCAGCGCTCGGCCTTCTAGCGACGTGAAGAGTACTGGGGAGTGGGGAGTATTCAGTGCAGCTATATTGGAAGAGGTGGCGCATTGTTAGTAGTGATGGGAATAATCGGGATATTTTCATAATGATAATTTTCCTAAATTTAATAATTCGAGTGTAAACGAATGCCCAACGATAATTAAAATAAAAGAACAAGTGTAGCCTACAAACGTATATTATTCTAAACTAACTAACAAAACATCTACATATTATTCCTTTCATAGGGCCGTCAAAGCAGCCCATAAATACTTTACAGTTATCGAAACTGTCTCGCCCTGAAGGCAATTAAGTACGTCTACCGCAATATCAATAACATAAACAATAAACATATCGCTCAGCCGGTACGGTCCTATCCTAAAAGAGTCGACACCGGGCGTTAGTGTTTACACGAGATATATAATCGAATTTATTTAGGATGAACTTATAAAAATTCGAATTGTTTAATCGAATTTGTAATATATGCAGCATGAGTAGGTTCCCATTGTGAATTATGATAGCAAAAATGAAATCATAAATCACTAAATAAGAGATTCTGATTCTAATGAGCGGCCGCGTTTTAAGAATATACATTCAGCAGCATACACATTTAAAAGAGTAAACTGATGAATTTGAATAATGAATTTATTATTTGAATTGTTTTTTATTTATAATTTTTTAATTAAAAAAGAATGCCGACAGCATTCACTGCATAATTCCCGATCGTGAAAGCTGCCTGGGTCACTTGGCCGCTAGTGTTTATTAATTATTAATCTTATGAATATTAGTTTTACCTGTAAAATCAAAACTGTTCAAGTATAAATAGTAATTCCGTTAATTTTACTTGCCCAAAAAATAGTAATGACGTCGACAAAAATCATATTTTTTATACGGGGTGGTCACAAATTACAAAATCTCAAAAATAATTTTGTTTTCGGGAAAACGCTATTATTTATAAAAGTTTTTACTTGTCCAAAAAATAGTAACGACGACGACAAAAATCAAATTTTTTATACGGGGTGATCACAAATTACAACATCTCAAAAAATTTTTACTTTTCGGGAAAAGCTATTATTTATAAAAGTTTTTGCTTGCCTAAAGCAATGTCGACAAAAATTATGTTTATTATACGGGGTGGTCAAAAATTACAAAATCTTAAAATTCGGTAAGAGGTTGGTACTTTTTGATCACCACGTAAAAAATTATACATTGTCGAGAAAATTTTATTGTTTATAAAAGCTTTTACTTGCTCAAAAAATAGTTTGTACCTTTTGATCACCACGTATTAAAAATTTATGATGATTTTGCCACAATTATGTTTTTATATGGGGTGATCAAAAATCACAGTTCTCTTCGATAAAAATCCGCAAAAATCATATTTTTTATACGGGGTGGTCGCACATTACAAAATCTCAAAAAATGTTTACTTTTCAGGAAAACGCTATTATTTTTAAAAGGTTTTGCTTGCCTAAAGTAATGTCGACAAAAATTATGTTTATTATACGGGGTGGTCAAAAATTACAAAAATAAAATATTATTTATTAAAGTTTTTACTTGCCCAAAAAATAGTAATGACGTCGACAAAAATCATATTTTTTATACGGGGTGGTCACAAATTACAAAATCTCAAAAAATGTTTAGTTTTCGGGAAAACGCTATTATTTATAAAAGTTTTTGCTTGCTTAAAGTAATGTCGACAAGAATTATGTTTATTATACGGGGAGGTCAAAAATTACAAAATCAATTCAAGAGTAAAGTTTGTACTTTTTGATCACCACGTATAAAAAAATAATGATGATTTAGCCACAATTGTTTTTATAAGGGGTGATCAAAAATCACAGTTTCTTCTTTTCAAATTTTGTAATTCTTAACCACCCTGTGTATACAACACAATTTTTGACAGTCATCACTATTTTTAGGCAAACAAAAACTTTTTTAAAGAATAGCATTCATTCGAAAACAAAAAAAATGAAACTGTAATTTTTGACCACCCCATGCAAGATAACCCGTTTAAAACGACAAGACCTTCAGGGTCAAGCGAACAAAAAAATCGCAACACAACTGAGTTTTATTTTTATCCAATTCACTTGAGAAAATTTTACCAGTTGTGTCTGATATTTTCAATACGCCTGCGATACTTGCGTAACATGTAAGATCTGTGATTGTTTTTTTAAGTTTAACTGCAAATCCAATATAAGTTGATTAATTAAAAATTATGTTTATTATTTCTTACTACATACCTAACTCGTAAATTGAGATGTGTATTATATTAGTAATACTTAAGTTTTTCAAAAATAAAATGCTAAAAAATTATGTTTATATTTATATATAACCTTGTGTGTATAATAAACAGTTAATAGACCTCTCCTGTTAGAGCAAGCGAGTAAGTTGTATTGAATGAGACAATAACTCGGTGCGTAGTACGTTCTGCGCATTCTTGTGGCAAATTGTGACAGTATCCATACTCAATATTATATTAAACTATTAACTAACGTGTTATTCTAAATTTTTAAAATGCTAGGGACCCAATCGTACGCCAAACATTACTAATAAACACTTAATAAACATAAGCATTCTAAAGCCAATCTGGAAATTGCCACAAGCATGCATGCGCACCATAGTATTTGACGTATTCGAAACAACTCAAAAGGATCGGTATATTATGTTTCATATATTTTGTTATCATTTCCAATGTCTTCGATAGTTGCAAGGATTGCGAAATCTGTGAATTTTTCCAGGCTATTTTTCCGATGGGCATACATACTATCTCTCCGCTTCTCGTTTAAAAATGTCCTACGTGTCGCAGACTTCACACTCGGCTGGGATGAACAAATGCCCCAAATATTATCGTGTATGCATTGTAACATCTAGAATTTTCCAAGAACAAAATGCAAGAATTGTTGCACTTTTCGGAGAATATAGTCATCCGGTCTAAAAGTTACCTGTGTCTGTAATAAAATAATAAATTGAAACTGTATAGGGATTTAACTGCATATTACCCTCCCGAGATATTTGGCCATTTAGCCACGCGTAGACGGACTATTCGTGTGCCTTGGAGGCCCTGTCTCTTTTGTATCGGCGTGCCATAAAATAAGTAAAGGTAAGTTAATTACCACACGCTGGGTTTGTTGGTACACATTTAGATTTATGTCACTAGGTGTGTACTATATCTTTCTTTATTAAGTTGACAGCATAATGTCGGGTGTCTCTCAGCGTCTGCACAATAGCGCTATTTTTAATTTGTCACAGGTACAGCGGTAAAAGGCGCTTAAAGAATTCGAGTTCAGTCGGGTTTTTAACGAGATTTGTAAGCAACAGAGCACCTGTCATTAAAAGCAGACTTGTGTAATTTCAGCTAAGAGGTGACGAAATATTATACCTACTGAGGGCGCCGGCTTATCAGGGTTGTGAATGTCGGGCAGTATTTTGAATTAAACCAACCAGAATGTTGCAAATAAATAGCAAAGTACATATATAATATAACTGCAATGTAACGCAAGATACTATATTTTTGCTTTAATTTTTTAATAGTTTCGAATTATTTAAAAACTGACGAACCGATTTTCAATATATTTAGTGGTGAGTCAAAATATATAACAAACTGATGTGTAAAGTACAGCTTATCTAATATGTATGTGTAGTTAACTGACCGCATATAAGATACCGCGCAGTTGCCACATTTTGTCCCAAATTTGATGTTTACTTTTAAACCAGCCTATCGATTTTGATAATTTTTTTTTGTTTGAAAGAACGATTCTTGCGGATGACTATTTTGTAATTGGCTTTCAATAAAAAATGTATTTTTTAATATGTACAGCCTTTAAAAACCGATTATGATTTTGACACGAAATTTGAATGTCGCTGTGGAGTGCAATTTTATTTGCATTGAATTCTTAGGTTGGTCACGGTGTTAACCATTCTTTTTTCAATATTCTCTTTTTTGATTCACCTCTCTAGCCCCTTCAGGAACGAAGATGCAACATTTTAGACGAAACGGTGTTATTAAGTTTCATATTTAACAAGGAGGCTATGGTAACGGTTAATTAACACTGAAACGTCAAAAGATTCAGTTGAAATTCTCGTGAAAAAAAATAATTCAGTTAACGTTCTAAAAGAAAATGCTAATGCAAATTAGTCCAATTCAAGTAGCTAGAGTTGTGGCTTTGGTAGAAGATGGAAGGAGTCAAAGATATGCAGCTCGTATTGTTGGTCTTAGAGGTGCCGCGAGACACGAGACGTCTCGTCTCGTCTCGAAGCATTTTTGTCTCGTCTCGAGTGCGTTTTGTCTCGAATTTCGAGACGAGACGAGATAAAACCCTTCGAGACAAGACGAGACGAGACATCTCGAAATATTTTAATGACTTAAAACGCTTCAAAATAATGATAATAATAGCATTTAAATTTTAGTAATTATTTTTTGACTTCCAAACTAACAAAAAACAGCATCATAGGGTATGAGCTGGTAATACGTGCCTATAAATTGTTAAAATAAAAGTTAAATTAAAATATAAAATCTTTATTAAAAAACTGCATGGTGTTTCAGAGTACATATATGCATACATTAGAGAGAATAAACAGCAAAAAACAATCCAAATAAATGTATTCTATAATAAAAAAAATAAATGAAAAACTCTAAACTGAAAATAAATATAACATTAACGTTGTAAGTGTGAATATCACATAATAGGTAAAAAGAGGTAAGTAACTAAAAAAAATCTTGAATCATTACACTTTAAACTAAAGATACATAAGATAAATATAACATTTTAGTGAGAAATGTGAGAATATTTAGGTCACATTACACGACTTATCACATCACAGCATAGGGTAAGTATAGGTATAGGTAAGTTTCACTAATCAATGTTCAGCTTATCTTTTAAGGTACAAGTGTACCATGAATTCAGACATAATAATGAACGAGCTGACTCCGCATTAAGTCGATTCCGAAGTTTAGTGACTACTAATCCAGCTTTTGAAAAAAGACGTTCTGAAGGAACACTTGTTGCGGTAATACTTAATAGGTATCTTGCCATCTTTGAAATGTGTGGATAAATTACTTCAAATATTTTCTGGGAGTGGGTGCAATAACTTCTTTACTTTCATTTACATCAAAGAAGCAACTTCTTTTCTTTGGAACCTCCAAAGAAATGTTCATTGATTTTGAAACTGAAAATTTTCTTTTTTTGGCGGAAGATTTTGCAGTCACTTCGACGATTGTTTACAAAATATTTAATTAATTTGAGGAATTTAATTTCAAGGCTATTTTGTGTTGATTTACGGCAAAAACTGCTGACATTGACTAAGAAAATGTAAAATATCTAAAAAAATTCAGCTTTAAATAAAAAAATTCCAAGTAACATAAAAGTTTGCAAATTAAATTTGCTATCAAACGAACGTAGTTTGAAGACCTTAGACGTACGTAAAAAAATATTTGTAGAGGAGAAAATGGCCGGACCCCCCCCCCAAATGCAGGGTTCTGAAACATTTTTTTCCAATCGAGACAAAACGAGACGAGACGAGATAAGACCTTGTCTCGTCTCGTCTCGACCCTGTCTCGTCTCGTCTCGGAAAATTTTATCTCGAAATTTCTAGACGAGACGAGACACGGCCGTATCTCGTCTCGTCTCGCGGCACCTCTAGTTGGTCTACCAGAAACAACTGTCCGAAGAGCGATCCAGCGCTACCGAGAAATGGGCCAATACAGCAGACGTCCAGGTTCGGGTAGTTCCAGGATTATGCAAAATATTGACGATCGATTTATTGGTCTGCAAATATCAATGAATCCCTATCAAACAGCTGTGATCACAAATCGAAATTTAAGAAACGCACGAGGAACAGTTGTGTCAGATCGAACAAGGATGTCGGAGATTCAGGAGTCTCGGTTTTATCGCAAGAAGACCTGCTATGGAATGCGATTACTTCGACGACATCGAGTAGCTGGTTTGGATTTTGCTCGAATTCATCTTGTTTGGAATGAGTTGCAATGGTCTCAAGTTTTATTCACTGACGAATCAAGATTCATGTTGAGATCAGTAGACGGGCGTCGGGGGGTTTGGAGAAGGCGTGAGGAAAGATACGAGGATGGTATGTTAAGTGAAAGGGAGAGTTTTGGCGGTGGTTCAGTAATGGTATGGGGTGGAATTACCAGCGATGCCCATACAGAATTATTTTTGTTTCCACCACGGCCATCTCTAAATGCAGTTAGATACATAGATATCTTGAATGATCATGTTGTCCCATTTGCACCTTACATTGGCGAAGAATTCCTCTTAATGCAAGATAATGCACGACCGCATACAGCAGTGATGATAACACAATTTTTAGCCCTGATATGCATCCCATTGAGCATTTATGGGATGAATTGGGACAACGTGTTAGTAGACGTAACCCAGAGAATCTGAATGAATTGAGGATTGTTCTTACAGAAGAATGGGACAATATCCCTCAAATCACAAATTTGATTGAAAGCATTCCTAGGCGTATGAAAGCTGTTATAGCAGCTAGAGGAGGAAATACTCGTTATTAGTTAGTTTGTTGTTATTTTTTTATATTATTATTTTTTTTTTATTTATATTATTAGTTATTTTTTAAGTTTATTGTTTTATTCATTAATAATTAGTCGCTTTACTAAAATGTCGAATAATTCTTTGTTTGTTATTTCTTTTTGATGTTATTTGTACTTGTAAGTAACAATTATTTCAGCGTCCGTAATCGAAAACGCTAAACATTTCTTAAACGATGAACTTTGTAGACATTTTCAGCTCCACGGCCTCCTTGTTGAATATCAAACTTAATAACACCGTTTCATCTAAAATGTCGCATCTTCGTTGCTGAAGGGGCTAGAGAGGTGTTTCAAAAAAGAGAATATTGAAAAAAGAATGGTAAACACCATGACCAACATAAGAATTCAATACAAATAAAATTTCACTCCACAGCGAGAATCTAATTTCGTGTCAAAATCATAATCGGTTTTTAAAGGCTGTACAGAAAAATAAAAAATACATTTTTTATGGAAAGCCAATTACAAAATAGTCAACCGCAAGAATCGCCCTTTCAAACAATAAAAAAAATAACAAAATCGATAGGCTGGTTTAAAAGTTATTGAACATCAAATTTGGGACAAAATCTAGGTGCGCCACTTTTTATGTCCGTCAGTGTGTATTATTTATGAATGTCATAAAAGAATTATTGTGCTTACAATAGTATATTATAGCCCAAGATGTTAGCCATTTTTACATTTATTTTCGTCTACTTTAATTTATGGAATTTCCCTAAACATTTATTTTTATAGTTAAAAGCGGCAACGCCGCTCTACCGTAGCCGGATGATCGAGCAGTGTATCTCTTTTTAACTTATCGGAATGACGCGCCGTCTGTGTTTAGTTTGACAGTCCCTATGGACTCTCAAACGTTCTGATCTCTTACAGTGGCGGGTTTGCGGGTATTGCGCTCATTTCTATAATCTGCAACGGTCATTCGCATTGATATATTCGGGTATATAATCACATTTTATGTACTTTCAGAACAAAGATTATATCTAGTAAAGATAATCGATGGACTATCTACGGTAAAATTATTGGTTGTGTGGATGTGAAGAGACTAATAAACTCTTTTGTTTTGTATGTGTTCTGTTTGGAGGTGATGAAACTTGGTCGACAAATGGCACGGACGATCTTGTTCATATATGGGACAAAATGAAAACACACGAAAAATCTAAAGTTCACATGAACAACGTGCTCAGTTTTTCCATGCTGGATAAGTCAAATATAAAGACACAATTAAACTCGCTTTATCGGACTGCTCTCATTAAACATAATGATGAAGTGGATAAGAATAGATATGTTTTGAACCATATAATTAACTGTATACGGTTTTGTGGTGCGTTTGAATTAGCGTTAAGGGGTCACGATGGAAAGGAAGGTTCAGCAAATAGGGGCATATTTAAGGAACTGGTAAATTTTAGCGCCGAATTGGGTAAATGTGTGTGTTGAAAATCAAAACAATAATGCACCTTAAAGCCGGTGGTCATGGTAATCATAAACTCAAATAATTACTCTTGTGAAAGTCTGTATTTTTGGATGTTTTATTGAAATTCTGAAGTGTAGTGTAGTGAACCTTGAAAATTTGAAAAATTTCGGCGCACTTCATTATGTGTCTTTGCCAGTTTTGGCACTACCTGTTTAATTTGGCACGAGCCGCCACTGGAGCAATTCATAATTAAAAATAACAATCATAGTAAAATTATATAATCATTAGTAAAATTTATAATTATCAACTAAAAACTTGTGGTGGCTTGTCTAATATAAATCTTTAGTTTAGTTAACGACTAAACTTTACAGAAATGAAACGGCTATTTAATTTGGAAATGAAATTTTCTACATCCGCAATATTAGTGTCAAACACGGCAAAAATGTCATCCACATATCTCAGCCAAATCCTAGGAAAATACCCGAATTCTTTTTTTTGCTTCCGTTTCAAATCGACTCATGAAGACATTATCAATGAAAGGCGATAAACAGTTATCCATTGCGGTTTCTTCGTGTTGTTCATAGAACTTGTCATTGAAACGGAAGCAATTTTGTTTCATACAAAGTTTTGTAAGGTTTATATATTCTTCTATTACTTCTTTTCTATAGTTGTTTAATTCGAGGAAATCCTCAAGATGGTCCAAGGTCTGTGGAATTGGTACACTCGGAAATAATGAACAAATATCAAAGGAAATCAAAATTTCACCCTCTTGCAATTGAATATTCTTGACCTTATCAATGAAATCATTCGAATTTTTAACTGAAAAACTATGGGCAATGTGCAATGGGCAAACTTCAAATTCTTTAGTCAAACATTTTGATAAGTGGAAAGTCGGAGATCCAATAGACGATACTATTGGACGCACCGACTTCCCTGGCTCATGAATTTTTGGTAGACAATACAATCTAGGTACGGTAGGGTTAGATACATGTAACCTGTTCGTAACAGGTGGAGTAATAAGGTTGTTACATGATTTGAGGACATTTTTTATTTCAGTGGTCATTCTTAGTAAAGGGTGTCTAGTAAGTTCTTTATAAGGACCATTACTAATTAGGTTGATTACCCGTTCTTAATAATCCTCTTTATCTAAAATAACAACCTTATTACCTTTATCCATGCTTTTAAATAAAAACAGTCTTTCTCGCGCAATATTTTGATAATCTTTCTTTGATTCTTTGAGCATAACTTTCTATTGTCTACGTTATTAATTATATTTTTAGAAATTTTATTCCTGCAAGCCACTTTGATGAGACCCTTGGATGAATTGGATGAAAATTTATAATTATCAACTAAAAACTTGGTGGTGACTTGTCTAATATAAATATTTAGTTAACGACTGGTAAAACAAGGCATAACACGTAAAACACTTGTTGCCAGAAATTCATACCATTATCATTAGGTATACGACATGAAGCTACGATTTTAAAATATATAAGAAACGGCTTTCGTAATTATGAGAAGGCGAGGAAAAATGTGGGTGTATGTATCTCTACCTGATGCCCTGTAAACCTTTAGTCATTGAGAAATTCTGTGATTAATTTAGGAGCTAGTATTTTTTAGCGGCAATAAAATACCATGAGTCATCGTTTCCACAGTTATTATTAAATTAAAATGTTACTTTAAATTGTTTGTTGTGAAAATCGTTGCGACATAATTCATGAGAAATGTTTTGTTTTGTTATTTGTATACAACTACAATAGAATAGAACGAAAAGGTATATTCTAAAAAATATCTTAATTTTTAATTTACTAATACACTAATTAATTATTATTGTAGGTGTACCTCATATTTGACGATGGTTTAAGTGATGCTACCAATAAATAAACATCATCAATTTCTGACCTATCAAATTTAGCAGCAACAAAACTGCTAAAATAGAACCGGAATTATTAATATATCTAATAGGTTCTGATATTTGGTTTCTAAAATCCTGTAAACGTCATTCTGTTTTTCCGAGTTTCATTCAAGTTAAAATTCCAAATTGTTCGAATATTTCAAATAAGGTTGCTTTATTTGCAAAACAAAAATGGCTGGATTTAGAAATCAATTATATGTACAGTAAACGGAGTATGCTTGAAGTACAAGCATATTTATGATTTTTACAAGAAGCTTACTTTTAAGATAAATAATTTAGAATATGAACAATGGTGCGAATTTCAGAGGAACAAGTTTTTATCAATCAACGCGAAATTTATTAAAAAAATGTCCCCACAAAATAAAAAATTTAAAAAATTGACTACTAATGTACCAAAAAATGTTCCTCGGAAGGTCGTTAACATTGTGGAAAATCACTCGTCATACTCTTTTGATAAAGAAGAACTTGACCTTCTAAACAAGGGTTTAAAGCTGCTGTAGCCCCTTCTGATGAGATCTTGGATGATCAGAGTGGCTTGCAGGAATCAAATTTCTAAAAATATAATTAGTAACGTAGACAATAGAAAGTCATGCTCAAAGAATCATAGAAAGATTATCAAAAGGTTGCGCGAGAAAGACTGTTTTTATTGAAAAGCAGATAAAGGTAATAAGGTTGTTATTTTAGATAAAGAGGACTATTATGAACGGGTAATCAACCTAATTATTAATGATTCTTATAAAGAACTTACTAGACAGCCTTTACTAAGAATGACCACTGAAATAAAAAATATCCTCAAATCATGTAACAACCTTATTACTCCACCTGTTAAGAACAGGTTAAATGTATCTAACCCTATCGTACCTAGATTGTATTGTCTACCAAAAATTCATAAGCCAGGGAAGTCGGTGCGTCCAATAGTATCGTATATTGGATCTCCGACTTTCCACTTATCAAAATGTTTGCCTAAGGAATTTGAAAGTTTGCCCATTGCACATTGCCCATAGTTTTTCAGTTAAAAATTCGAATGATTTAATTGATAAGATCAAGAATATTCAATTGCCAATTCCACAGACCTTGGACTATCTGAGGATTTACTCGAATTAAACAGCTGTAGAAAAAGAAGTAATAGAAGAATATATAAACCTTACAAAACTTTGTATGAAACAAAATTGCTTTCGTTTCAATGACAAGTTCTATGAACAACATGAAGGAACCGCAATTGGTAACCGTTTATCACCTTTCATTGCTAACGTCTTCATGAGTCAGTTTGAAACTGAAGCAAAAGACGAATTCGAGTATTTTCCTAGGATTTGGCTTAGGTATGTGGATGACATTTTTGCCGTGTTTGACACTAAGATTGCGGATGTAGAAAACTTCATTTCCAAATTAAATAGTCGTTTCACTTCTGTAAAGTTTACATGTGAACTAGGAAATAATAGAAAACTTCCATTTTTAGATGTATTAGTAATTAAAAATAGTGACAATAGGTTAGAATTTGATATATATAGAAAATATACCAGTACGATCAGATATATTCCTAATGACTCTCACCACTGCTATCAACATAAAATGGCAAGTTTTAATTTTCTTGTCCATCGTTTAGTAAGTTTCCCTCTCAGTAATGAGAGGTTTGAAAAAGAAAAAGTATTAATTAAAGATATAGCTGTGAGTAATGGTTATCCTAGAGATATAGTTGAAAAACTAATTAGGAAGCGTAAATTCGAGGACACACTTCGTAAATTTCTTCGATCTTTCAAAAGGATATAGAGACTCCAAAATATGTATCCATCCCGTACGAACCCCGGTTTACTTGTGGTTTGAATAAGGTTTTCAAAAACGTAGGTATAACAGCGATTCATTCGCCGAGTAATAAATTACAACAACTTTTAGACAATCCGAAGGATAAAATTGTTCCAAATGGGATTTACGAAATTAGTTATAATGATTGTGATCGAAAATATGTTGGACAAACGAGACGATCAATTAACGCCAGATTTAAAGAGCATATGGCTCATCTAAAATATGGAAGAACAGAAAAGTCTAGTGTTGCACAACATGCTTTTGACAACAATCATAGAATAGATATTAGTAATTTAAGATTAGTTAGAAATGTGACCAATAATACACATATGATGCATTTGAGAGCATAGAAATTATAAAATGTAAAAGTAGTATGAATAGCGACAAGGGACCTATACCGTATAGCTCGCTTTACGCGTTGCTTAGCAACCGATCTTTGAAGCGTGATTAGTCACGCGTTAATTTCACGGTGATATCATTAGTGACGTCACCATGAAAATAGTATGAATATGGTAGATTTTGTAATTTAAGATTAGTTTTAATCGTCTCCGGATGCTACCAACTTGGTTGGCGAAACGCGCATCGAGAGTTATAGTTACATTAAAGGTTCCAGCCTTATCCAGTATTAAAGAGCTTAAGAAACCTCATATTATTTCAGATGCAGGTTCATCCAACCAAAAATAAACCAACCAACATAATAATTTTATAAACAATTATTTTAGAAAATTAAGTATCCTTGCAAAATTCTTCTATAAACATTTTTAATTAACTTGCTCATAATATTTCGCAGAACCGCTTAATTTAATCACATGTATCAGAAATTAAAGATTTCAGATATCAAACAATTTATACTGTAAGGTACTTGGTAAAATAGAAATAGCCATTTCTTTTGCTAAATACTCTGCGTAATTCAATTATAAAGTCAAATGAATTATTATCCTGAACTTAAAATTATGAAAAATTACCTTTAATAGACTTGCTTTTAAAAAAAATATAAATATTAAAAGTTTAATGATAAATGTGAGGAAATATCAACAAGAATTAGAATATCAAAAATAAATAAACTTAATATTCCTGTTTATGTTTCCAAACCATCCATATGGGCCGTAATGTTGTACTTAATTTTAGTGCTTGTTATTCTATACCTGATTTATTGCAAATATATTTCAAAATTCTTAAAGTCAAATTTAAATGAAAATAATTCAAATATAATTTGTCGAAAAATCACTCACAGAATAATTTTTCAGTTAACATGGGAGGAGTTACGATCCCATATTGTAAGCTACTTTTATAGTAATATAATGTATAGTTCAGACTGCAAAGTCAGGGATAGATAACACCGACGTTATAAATAAGCTTTCATGCCTTTGTAAAACACTTTGCTCAAACTTGTAACTGTTAGTTTGTCTCCAGAAATAAAATTTTTCTTTTTAAAAATTTGTTTCGCTCGACCCGAATCGAAACTACCGTTTCATCCACCCAAGAAAGTTTAAACTCGAGAACGAAGTTCGACAATTTCATTTTCTTGAGTGGATAAATTGCGACTAAAACATGAATGCTATACAACGTTTTATCCACAATCACGGTCATTTGTAATAAGATTTAATCAATAAATTATTTGACATTTCTTTCTGACAGCTGCTAAAATTATTGCACGGCAAAAATTTTTGAAATTAATTAAAAGATAGTTGGAAGGTGTTGAATGGTTGATATTTAGTTTCAATTGTTCATCGATTTCATTTATAAAAATTTGTGCAGTTGGTGAAAAATTCTCACGTTATAAAATTTGCTTTAGCTAACTAAAGTTTGTAAAGAAGTTTGTAAATGTATTAGAGTTATATAATTTTTATTGTAACACTGGTATAAAACTTATATAAAATAATTTATTTTTTAGCTACTCTATCGAGTAATTTAATCGATAACACGTTTAAAAAAATATTCATAAAACAGTATTTTATACAGTATTTATATAATCTATTTTATAATTTCGTTGTGGAAACGTTTTTATGATAGTTATAAAATAATTTTATCACAGAGCAAGCAAATTTATCTCTGTGGAAGCTTGTATATTTTAATATAATTAATTGCTTTTAAAAATCAACAATAAAACCTTTAAAAAAAGAAATGTCGCTTAATAAAAAGCTTATAAAACAAATTTTGTTGGATTTTAACAATTTTGTTGGCAGAATTTTCGAAATGCCACGGCTATAACATTCGAAATTCATTGAAAATGCTAACTAAATAAGAAACTTATTCATAATGAAAGTCCCACAGTGTAGATGTATCAATCTGATATGGATACAGGATTTAAAAAACAAAGTTGCACAAAGACAATTCTACCTACGCCTACAACCTTGTCCTACCTAGTACGTAGAATCAGAAATGGCTACGTCTTACCGGAAAAATATTAGTGAAAATAAACATGCGGTGGACTATTCAGTGAAATAAATTAAACGCACATACGTGTCAAACTTCGATTCCGGCTTTCTGTGTAAAATGCGATTCACATTTACATTGTACAAACATATTTATAAACAGATCGAACAGAGTTTAACGTACATATAATTTAATTGCCGGATGTCGCACTGGATGGCGCCGCAATAAAATCTAGTGAATCCCTGCAGAAACCAGTGGCGGCTCGTGACTAAAGCATCAGGTAGGCCAGGCAAATTTAATCTTGATATTAAGTTTGGTCTGCGAAGTTTTAATGGCGAAATTTTGTAAAATTTTCAAGGTCACGCGTTTTCCTGGCACTTCAAAATTTACACAAAATTACAGGGTTTCACAACAATGATTTTTGGAATTTGATCTCTTGGAAATAATAATATTTATTCACGAACTACTGACAGCATAAACAAATTGGAATAAACAATATTTCGTTGTTTACATCGCAAAAAACAACAAAATACGAATATTACGAATAGGATAAGAAATATTTAAATATGTAAGGTAAGTAGGTACCTAATCAAATCACGTCAATCACGACCGACAAGACGAAAAGCCGAAAAATCGAGCGAAAAACTAAATCCACAAACTCAACCGGGTATTGCATCTTGTATCTGCACAATACAACTATGATCTAAACTGAAAACAGTGAAATCTTAATCACTAATCTTGTGACTTTGTTACACCGGGCGCGATTCGTGGACGTTACATCACTCGAACCGCGCCGGACACATGGGAGCTATACGAAAAGGTTACCGATGGGCATGCCCGTAAGCATAATATACGAAATAATAAACTATCAGACATAAAAAGTGGCCACCTAGATTTTGTCCCAAATTTGATGTTGAATTACTTTTAAACCAGTTTATCGATTTTGATAATTTTTTTTTATTGGAAAGGGCGATTTGCGGATGACTATTTTGTAATTGGCTTTTCATAAAAAATGTATTTTTTAATATGTACAGCCTTTAAAAACCGATTATGATTTTGACACGAAATTTGAATGTCGCTGTGGAGTGAAATTTTATTTGTATTGAATTCTTAGGCTGGTCACGGTGTTTACCATTTTTTTTCCAATATTCTCTTTTTGAATCACCTCTCTAGCCCCTTCACCAACGAAGATGCGACATTTTAGATGAAACGGTGTTATTAAGTTTGATATTTAACAGGAGGCTATGGTAACGGTTAACACTGAGACGTCAAAAGATTTAGTTGAAATTCTCGTGAAAAAAAATTCAGTTAACGTTCTAAAAGAAAATGCCCGTGCAATTCAAGTAGCTAGAGTTGTGGCTTTGGTAGAAGATGGAAGGAGTCAAAGATATGCAGCTCGTATTGTTGGTCTACCAGAAACAACTGCCCGAAGAGCGATCCAGCGCTACCGAGAAACAGGCCAATATAGGAATCCCTATCAAACAGCTGTGATCACAAACCGAAATTTAGGAAACGCACGAAGAACAGTTGTGTCAGATCGAACAATTTGTCGGAGATTCAGGAGTCTCGGTTTTATCGCAAGAAGACCTGCTCTTGGAATGCGATTACATCGACGACATCGAGTAGCTCGTTTGGATTTTGATCGATTTCATCTTGTTTGGAATCAGTTGCAATGATCTTAAGTTTTATTCACTGACGAATCAAGATTAATGTTGAGATCAGTAGACGGGCGTCGGAGGGTTTGGAGAAGGCGTGGGGAAAGATACGAGGATGGTATGTTCAGTGAAAGGAAGAGTTTTGGCGGTGGTTCACTAACCGTATGGGGTGGAATTACCAGCGATGCCCGTACAGAATTATTTGTGTTTCCACCACGGCAATCTCTAAATGGAGTTAGATACATTAGAGATCTTGAATGAACATGTTTTCCCATTTGCACCTTACATTGGCGAAGAATTGCTCTTAATGCAAGATAATGCACGACCGCATACAGCAGTGATGATAATACAATTTTTAAACGTGTCGGAATTAATCGTATGCCGTGGTCCGCTAAAAGCCCTGATATGAATCCCATTGAGCATTTATGGGATGAATTGGGACAACGTGTTAGTAGACGCAACCCAGAGAATCTGAATGAATTGAGGATTGCTCTTACAGAAGAATGGGGCAATATCCCTCAAATCACTATAACAAATTTGATTGAAAGCATGCCTAGGCGTATGGAAGCTGTTATAGCAGCCAGAGGAGGAAATACTCGTTATTAGTTAGATTGTTGTTCAGTTATTTTTTAAGTTTATTGTTTTAATCATTAATAATTACAGTCGTTTTACTAAAATATCGAATAATTCTTTGTTTGTTATTTCTTTTTGATGTTGTTTGTACTTGTAAGTAACAATTATTTCAGCGTACGTAATCGAAAACGCTAAACATTTCTTAAACGATGAACTTTTTAGACATTTTCAGCTCCACGGCCTCCTTGTTGAATATCAAACTTAATAACACCGTTTCATCTAAAATGTCGCATCTTCGTTGCTGAATGGGCTAGAGAGGTGATTCAAAAAAGAAAATATTGAAAAAAGAATGGTAAACACCGTGACTAACCTAAGAATTCAATACAAATAAAATTTCACTCCACAGCGACATTAAAGTTTCGTGTCAAAATCATAATCGGTTTTTAAAGGCTGTACATATTAAAAAACACATTTTTTTATGGAAAGCCAATTACAAAATAGTCATCCGCAAGAATCGCCCTTTCAAGCAAAAGAAAAATTATCAAAATCGATAGGCTGGTTTAAAAGTTATTGAACATCAAATTTGGGACAAAATCTAGTTGCGCCACTTTTTGCCTGTTTTAATTAAAAATCAAAAAATATATTTCCCACTACTTGATTGATGGGGTATCGTTACTTAGTTTTATTACTATTATTTTTATTAGTTTTATTAGTTTTATTACTAGTTACTCGTTAGATTAGAGATAAGCTATTACTAGATACATATTAATCATATAAAAATCATAGCTGAAAAGCTAAAGAATGAAGCGATTACTTTTGTATTATAGGATAGGCAAAATAGTTAGTTTCCTACACACCTAACCTATAGATTAGTAATAACATATTTTTATAGTTTTTGAAATTTCATGTTCTATGTGAATATCTATTATTATCAACAATAATAATAAGATATATAGTAATTAAAATCAATTCGAAAATAAACACTTAAATATAGATTTTCTGTTAACACAGTCATTGATTTTTTTTCAGAAGATTCAATCTTGCGACAAACTTTTTTGAGATTCGACCATCTGAATGGATAAACAATGAAAGATTTTCAGAAGTTTGGAAGTTATTAATGATTGTACAGAGCGAATGGTCAAATTGATCACAGATTTTAGATGTAAATTTACTAAAGATGAGAATCAGCTTCAATACATTTTGCAAATTGTTAATGATCATCGTAAAAACGCCTTGAGAATGTAAGGGAACGCTCGTAAAAACTGTGTGTACATTAAATGGTGTTTAAGTTTTTAATAAAAAATAGTAAAAAAAACAATAATCACGGATATTAATTTCAAAAACCAATATAAACATTGAAATTTTTAACTATGATATTTATATAAGACCATTTTACACTTAAAATAATTTTTAGTTATAAAATGACACTAATATATTGTTTTTAATTTAAAATGTTTATTGACACCTGTCATTTATGTCAAAACACCGACATTTATTTCGAAATTAATAATATCTCTCCTTACAGAAATCGAAAACATTTAAAGTTTAATGGAAATTTAACTGAGATGTAATTGACAGTATTAAAGTGTTAAAAAAACTTGAAGTTGTCATTTAGCAAAAATAACATATTTTTTTTACGACGAAACTATAATATATTTTGTATTTAAATATAAAAAACCCCAAAAGTTTTATCAATATCAATATCAATATTACAAAATATGAATTTCTATTGACAGCTTTTATGACAGCTGTCAAGAGTTCAAACTCGTTTTTGACATCATATTCGGATTTAGCTGTAATGAAAAATACTTAATTACGACTATTTTCCGAATTGAGAAATTGAAAAAACTAAAGATTCGATTAAAAATTTCTGACAGCATAATTGAAAGTTGTCATTTAGCGAGGTTTAGATTACTTATTATAGGTTATAATAAATACTTCGATTAATTGGATTTTAATAAATATTAAATACCGTGATTCTAATACTAGTTAAAATTTTAAATCCCGTACAATTTAGTGGTAATTATAATAAAACTGGATAGGGCTGGAAACTTTGATGTGATGATAACACTCGAAGTAGTTTCCACAAACACCAAAACACTTTTACCTTGCTCAACGCG